>ML784246.1:20277-37264 GCA_009831015.1 Picea engelmannii | reverse complement strand
GTATAGTCTACTCATTCTTTGACTACATAACCCAATAGTTAAAGAACTAATCATTTTCAACTTGCATTGGAGAAATAAAATTGTTGCATTGGGATATGTGTGTAAATGTGTTGAACCTTCATAGAATAGATCTAGCTAAAAAACAATACGCACATTTGCAGAGAGAAATTGAGAAAGAAGAAGAAGGAGAGAAAGAATGAAAGAATTCTCATTAACCGTTGTGAATAATGAATAATTTACACATGATATACTCTATATAAATCAATGAGTGTGCACTGGAGGAGAACCAATGCACCATAGAGGTGGTCTAGAATGATCTGGACACACACCAGCTGTTACGGGAGTGAACTGCCGCCTACTCTAATCTCTCAGGAAGTTGCGGGAGTGAAATGCCACCTAGTTGAGTTAACTAATCAACTAATCTTCAGTTAACTGACTGAAGAGAGAGTAGTGAGGAGTTAACTTAGGGAATCAAGGGTAATGCGCTAGTCTGGTGATGGTACCAAGGCAAGGTCAAATTAGCATGGTGATGATCCCAATGTTGCATGGTGACAAAACCAATGCATCATCTAAACTCAACTCAACTAGTCAAACTGAAGTGTCAACTGAAAGAGAATATTCTCCAGGTGGAATATTCTCCCCTAAAATATAGGAGATTGGATAATGACTAATTATGACTAATAAACAAGGAAAAACCTTAGGAAAAAGAAATCCTAGGTGTGTGTGAAGTAACTCCAACACCCCCTCTGAACATCACTATGGTGAAAATAAAGAATGGGTCCCGACAATGAGGCAATGTTAGGTACCCAAATACAAAAAATACACTGAAATAAAGTGAGGAAAGAGGGAAAACCTCATGGGAACCCCCCCCCTCCCAGGTACAATGTATGTAAAAAGAAGAACTACAGTTGTTAGGCAACTGTTTCCTTCACTCCAAGACGACTTCGCAGAGAATGGAACTTTTGCTTAGTGAAGGTCTTGGTGAAGATGTATGTCGTATGTTTTGTTGAAGGACAGAACTGTAATTTGATGATCCCTTCATGTACGAAGTCCTAGATGTAGTGCATGTGGATCTCGATGTGCTTCATTTGTTGCCTCTGAACTGGATCTCTGCAGAACTTTAGAGTACTCTGGTTGTCACACCAGATGACGATCGACCGATGAAACTGAATGCCCAACTCAGTGAGAAAATGTTGTAGCCACATAGTCTGAATGGTTATGTTAACTACCCCTATGTACTCTTCCTCGACCAAAGATAGAGAAATTGCAGGTTGCTTCTTTCTCGACCAATAGATAGTCCCGGAACCAAGACTGAGTGAGTAACCAAATGTGGACTTGCAATTAGTGCTATCGCTAGCCCAGTCGGAATCAGTAAACCTAATGAGATCTAATGTAGAGTATGTTGCATAATGAATCCCAAATGTGATGGTTCCCTGAACGTATTGAAGGATACGCTTTGCAGCTTTCCAATGTAGCTCATGCGGCTCTTCCATGAACCTCAAAACTACGCCAACTGAATATGAGAGGTATGGTCTAGATTGTGTAAGATACAACAAGCTCCCCACTAGTTGTTTGTATAGTTTGTTGTCAACCAGTGGATTCTCCCCACCATCCTCAAGTTTGACTTCTGATAGGAAAGGAGTCGGAGCATACTTGCAGTCTGTCATGTGAAATCTCTCAAGGATATCTCGTGCATACTTGGCTTGAGACAGTTTGATGCCTGATACATCCTGACTGATCTTGAGTCCAAGGAAGAAGTGTAGTGGACCCATGTCCATCATCAAAAACATGTCATGAAGAATCCTCTTGACTGCAGCAATCGCTGAAGTCGAGCAACCGGTGATCAGCAAATCATCAATGTACAGAACTAAAAGTAGAAGTGAATCAGTCATCCTGAGAATGTAGACATTCGGGTCTAATTTACAATGTACAAAGTTCTGTGACAACAGGTAGGATTCCATCTTGGCATACCATGCCCTTAGAGCCTGCTTGAGGCCATAAAGGGACTTCTTCAGTCAACAAACCAAAGATGAGTCCTGCATAAATCCCTGAGGTTGCTCCATGTATATCTCCTCAGAGAGATCATCGTGAAGAAATTCATTCTTCACGTCCATCTGATGGACTTCCCATGCTTTAGCTACCACAATAGAAAGTACCAATCGTATGGAATCCATCTTCACTACTGGAACGAAGGTCTCATCATATTCAATACCATGAACCTGCTAAAAGCCTTTGGCGATAAGCCTAGCTTTGTATCTGTTAATTTGTCCATCCGATGCACTCTTGGTCCTGCAGACCCATCTGCAACTGACAAGTTTCCTCCCAGAAGGAAGGGGAACCAGATCCCAAGTCTGATTCTCGAGGAGAGAGTTGTACTCCTCCTGCATGGCAGATTCCCAAAAGGGATTTCCTATAGCCTCGCCATAAGACTGTGGATCTAAAGACTGAATGAAGAAAATATGTATGGAGGGCAATGGTTCAGTGGCAATGAGTGCAACAATAGGCTCATTGAAATCAAATCGAGTCCTCCTAGTGTCGGTTGGATCACCAACGAGATACTCTGCATCCTGAAGAGTAGTATGTGCCCACTTGGGCCTCTTCTCTAGCTCTGCAACTGCATATGGATTCTCTGACTCTGCATCTAACTTTACTGACTATGAATCTTAATCATCTAAGTCCTCTGAATCAGAACTCTCATCTAAAGAAGAGTCGGGATGTGCATGCTCATCATCTCGGACAGGTGGAAGAGTGAAGGTGTCTGCATGCGGTTGTTGAAGTACATGCGAGACACTTTCATCGAATTGGCACTATGCTCAATGATGAGATGGTCCGAGGAAATATCAATAAGTCGATATCCCTTCACACCGTCAGGGTATCCAACAAAAATTCACTCAGTGATCTGTGGATCAAGTGCCCTCCTCTTTTCAGAGGGAATCATGGCCCATGCACATGAACTGGAAATGTGAAAGTGGGTCACTTTCGGTTTGAGGATGCTCCAAGCCTCATAGGGAGTCTTATCCTTGATAGATCTATGGGGAGATTTTTTTTTATGTATGTTGCACAATTAATTGCGTTGTCCCATAATCTCTGTGGTAGTGACTTTGCATGCAACATGCAAGATGCCATCTCCTTTAAAGATCGGTTTTTCTGCTCAGCAACTCTACTTTGCTGCGGAGTATAGGGAATTGTGTGTTGTAATTGAATCCTTGCCTCATGGAAAATATTATGGATCTCATGATTTACATACTCTCCCCCATTATCGGTTCAGAGGACTTTGATCTTCTTTCCGAATTGTGTCTCAACCAGGGATTTGAAATCTTTGAGGTGTTGAAAGACCTTGTATTTTTGCCTGTGAAAGTAGATCCAAGTAAAATGTGAGAAATCATCAACAAAAATGAGAACAAAACTCACTTTGTTGATGGATGGATGCAGAAAAGGACCCATAAGGTCACTGTGGATCACATCTAAATGTGCAGAAGCTCTCTGAGACTTTCCTTTGTCAAATTTATCTTGAGGGTGTTTTCTGAGAACACATCCCTCACATACTCCCTTGGAGAAATGGATGTCTGGTAAACCATCAACCAATATGTGCTTGCTAAATTGTTGTGTGTATCTAAAATTCAAATGTCCAAACCTTTCGTGTTGTATCCTACTACTTTCATCATCATGAGTAAGCAGTAAAGTAGAATCAGGTTCAATGAATTCAGAAAATGTATACAATCTAGATTGGTGATTTAGCTCACCGGTAGCAACCCTGGAGTTGGTTTGTGTGTCATATATGTCCATGGAAATTGGTGTGAATATGAATTTATTTTCGGTGCCAGAATTCATCATCTGATACACGGAGAGAAGGTTGACAGAAATTTTGGGAACATGCAGCACATTCTTGAAGCTTCCATTGGTGAGTTCAATCCTTCTTTTATCGATGAATTTGACAGAAGAGTTGTTCCCCATCAGAATAGGAGGACCTTTGCATGCATCCAATGAAGAATATACTACTTTTGAGGAAGCCATGTGATGTGATGCTCCTGAATCTACGATCCAAGCATCGGGAGAGGATTTGATGGCAATCAAGGCATGTCTAGAATTGCCTTTCTTGGAATTCGGATCTTATGGCTTCTTCTTCTTGGCACCCTCAAGGATGTGATCTCCAATGTTGTTTTTCTGAAGTATTTGAGACATCAGATCTTTTTTTTTTTCATGCATGTGGATTCTGAATGGAATCCTTTGTGATAGTACGTGCATTTCTCCCCTTTTCTTCCCTTTTCCCCTTTGGATTCGGAGGCATCGATGAAGGGTTTTATGTACCCTTCCTTCTTCGGATGTGCATGAGATTTCCTTTTATCTTTATCTTTATATTTATGATATTTGTAGCTTCCATCATGCATAGTGAGTGCAAGTGCCCTTGGGCCTTTGATTGTGCCCATGTTGATGAGCTTAGTTTGCTCTTGTGTCAAGGATTCGATAAATTCCTCAAGAGAAGGCATCTTCCAGGTGGCTCTAGAGGCAAATCTGATAGAATGGAATGTGGATACAAATACATAGAATTCAGGACCAATCTTGGAGAGAATGGTGAGAACCATTTGTTTCTCCTCTTTCAATTTATCAACCCTGCAAGATTTGAGTTGCGACAGTAAATCCTTGAATTTTGTAAGGAAATCTTGGATATTGTCGAAGCTTTTTGGATCCAATGTGAGCAGTTCCACCTCTAGCATGTGTCCCCTCATCTCATCATGTTTTCCAAATATCCCTTCCAATGTGGTACAGGATTCATTGGGTGTCTTACAAGAAGATATATGAAAAAGGAGATCGGGAGAAATAAGAATGCAAATTGTTCTGAGTGCCCCATCCATGCGATTTAAATACTTGGATTTGTCTATGGCTGATATTAGTTTTGTATCTGTATTAAAGGTTAACCTATACAACCCTCTGGTTCGAAGATGTATGGCTATTTTATCCTTCCATGCAAAATAGTTGTAAGATGTAAGAATGAATTTTTTTTGGAATTCCATCTTTCCACTGTCTTCAATCTTTTGTACCTACAAAAAATTTTGGTGTAAATTTTGCTTAGCAGTCCATTGGCTCAGATACCATGTAAATGTTTTGAACCTACGTAGAATATATCTAGATAAATAATAATACACACATTTGCAGAGAGAAATTGAGAAAGAAGAAGAAGGAGAGAAAGAATGAAAGAATTCTCAATAATCGTTGTGAATAATGAATAATTTACACATGATATACTCTATATAACTCAATGAGTGTGCACTGGAGGAGAGACAATGTGCCATGGTGGTGGTTTAGAGTGATCTGGACACACGCCATTAGTTACGGGAGTGAACTGCCACCTAGTCTAGTCTCTCAGGCAGTTACAGGAGTGAGCGTCCACCTAGTTGAGTTAACTAGTCAACTAGTCTTCAGTTAACTGACTAAACAGAGAGTAGTGAGGAGTTAACTCAAGGAATCAAGGGTAATATGCCAGTCTGGTGATGATACCAAGGCAATATTGAATTACATGGTGATGATCCCAATGTTGCATGGTGACAAAACCAATGCAGCATCTAAACTCAACTCAACTAGTCAAATTGAAATGTCAACTGAAAGAGTCAAATATTCTCCAGGTGGAATATTCTCCCCTAAAATATAGGAGACTGGATAATGACTAATTATGACTATTAAACAAGTAAAAACCTTAGGAAAAATAAATTCTAGGTGTGTGTGTGAAGTAACTCCAACAACGTGAAAACACGAGATAATTAAATTGTTCAAATTGCAATCTTTTCCTGATGTTATAGGCTTGTCATTGCTACTAGGGCGTCTCATTGTGCTAAGTATTTCTTTCTCCTGTTATAACTTCTCATATACAGCCATTAGGGCTGCAGAAACCCTAATACATTTGCATTTATAACTCACTACTCAACCGTTGAAAGTTGCTAAAAATTTTCCACATTAATCTTCTAAGGCTAGCACACTTTTTGGGTGGATTGTTGGCAAGTTTTGACGGCTGATTTCTCTATTATAATAACGTGTTTGTTACAGACATAAGGATGCAAATTACATATCTACGACACTTTCTCTTCAGCCTTATTTCATGCTAGAGTCTTGCTCTTTCGTTCTCCAGTTGAACTAGTATTTACTAGCTTGTCTCTTTCTTATTTAACTAGACTTTTAGCATCTTCATTTGTAGCTATTACTATCTTTTGTTTTCTGATATATATTTGTTTGTTGCTAAAATTAGGTAAAGCGGGATTAACTTTCTTTTCCAACTAACAATATAAGAATATAATTGGCTTGTTCTTGTGTCTCGGGTAGGTACGTCATTCTTTGTAGGTGCTCTTACTTCTTGGAAACCTTTGGCCACCACTAGGACGCTTTCCCAATCATTTTATGTGCCTAGAATCTTGACCTATAAGGGATACACTTCCATAATATCACTTTCCCTCTCATTTCCCCCTAGGGTCACCGGGATTCCCCCCTTTAGGTGATTCTATCATCTCAAAGTCACGGGAATACCTGCCTAAGGTGACAGTGGGTAGGTGTTCTCAAAGATATCACCATTTGTTGGCTAGGTCAAGATTTTCCCAACCTACAACTTGTGTGATTTGGCGTTGTTGTCGGGGAAGATTTTGAATCCTCTTATGAACCCTAATAAGACTTTGGCAAGCTATCTCAAATATTATTCCCTATATTTCCTAATGAATCCACCTAAATAATACTCCCTTTCGACTTTTGATGACCTCTTCTTGAAGTTCAGTGGATGGCTCCACCTTCCCAAGAACCCACTTTTCCCTTTTTTAACTTTCATCTTTTGATGAGCCTTGACCTCACCTGACGACTCCATTGAAGTACCTTCTCAGATAATGGAATTATGGCACCATGGGATGAACCCTCGTCCAAAAATTGTTATGCCTCAAGGAGGGCACTTTTCCAGATCAAAAAGGAAAAGGTTGCTAATAAAGTTGTTGAGGAAATCATGAATCGTATAAAAGAGTTATTTAAAAAAATTATTGAAGAACTAACCCTTGAGGATGAAAAAATGCTTGAAGGACAGATATATGAATATACCGACGAAGATTTGATCAATACTTTTGATGAAGATGAAGTGCTTATACATGCCCTTCCTTTTGATGAAGACATCCATACCTCAGTTCCTCCCGCACATCAAGAAAAGAACATGATGAGTTATGACCCTTTCAAAAATATTGATGATACTTTATTCCATTATTTTGGAAGTAAAGAAGTATTAGAGGATCCCTTGGATGCTACAGACCCTTTTGGAAAATTGAAAATAAAGAGATATGTATTAAGGATCAAGCCTCTTGTGATGAAGAGACGATGGAGGAGCATGTCCATAAAGAGAAAGAATATTTTTGATGAGGTGCAATATGTTGAGAAGTCTCATGAGACATCATTATATTTTATCCAGCTTGATAAAGTTGAGGTTTTCCATACTTAATATCCTCCTGAAGTTGAAGAAACAAATGGTTTAAATGATGAAGAATTTGAAGATCCAGTTGAAGCCACCCCAACCTCTATTCTTCCCACACACGAAAACAAAGACATGGTCATTTTCAGTCATATTGATGGTCTTATGAAATAACCCTTGGATATGGTTGATGAGCATATCGACACTTTAATACAGACTGGGAGATGCGGATGGGATTTTCGTCATCTTGTTTTGTATAGGGATCCCATTTACGACGTTGAGGCTAGTCCTCAAACAAAAGGAGTTGAGTTATCATCTTCAAAAGAGTGGTCTTCATGTGTATATGACTCAAATGTTTTGCATTCTAGTGATTATATGATTACAAATTTATTATGTTCATTAGAGGATGACTTGTCGCAACAAACTCGTGGTGATATTCAGTCATCCCTTGATACATACCTTTTTCAGGATGCAAATTTGTTCTATGAGGATTTTCATCCATTATGCTCAGATTTTGATAGACATCAGGTCGTGGCCAGCCCAAAGCAATCTGAGGTCCACACTACCAAACTAAATTACTTTCATGTTGAGACTTTGGGAGAGTAGTTCAAGACAAAGAAGAGACGTTTCCTAAGTCTGAGGGAGGAGTCTTTCTCTAGACATGAGGTTATGTCTTACCCCATTCCCCTTGGAATTTCTTATCCTTTATCATCCTTCAGGGAGCAGTGATTTTCTAAGTGAATATGAAGATGAGTCATTGTGTACATATGGTAACCCTCTTCAAAGATGGATTGATAAGGATTTTTGCTACACATTCAGGCAGGATGATTAGGATGATGATTTCTCTTTCCAGCACGATTTCCTCCCTCCCACCCATCCCCATGCCCAAAAGTCTTCCCCTCATCCATAACACATCTTCCACATGACTTAGAAGGAGATCCCCTCAATAAACACCCCTAAAATTGAGGGATGATTTACCCAATAGGTTGTTTTGTCAACCCTCCCATACTCAAACTTGGTAAATTGCATAGGCTCTTCAAGCATTAGTTTATTTTGATGAGTTAGTTTGTATGTACATGCTTAGATGGCTATTTTATTGATTTGATTTACTCATCATGATGCTTTGACTTTAGATCCTTGGAGGGTGTATCCATTTGTCTTTGCAGGACCTATCTAGTGGAAAGTGTTGGAGGAACAAGCCTAGCTTGGGCTTCCACGGGCTTCAATCCCACAGGTTGAATGCCAAGGGTCCACATGTCGAATCATGTATACTTTACTTTGGAGGCATATAGGACACCTTGGAGGACCGTTCTTATCCCTCACATCCCAATTGATTTTCTTCGAGAGGCCAAAATGTCACTTCCTTGAGGCTTGATGCCATAGAGGGGCTAGGGTTTGGTGGTGATGGAATTGCTACTTGACACTTGGCATGACCTTGTAGGAGGAGGCTATAGTGGATCAGAGGGAGGCTCTATGAGCCCCAACAATTTCAACTTACTCCTCCAATGACTTGCTTAAAGGGTCAAAATGTCACTCTTAGAGGGTGACATCATGTTTTAGGGTTTTCTTTCATGGGAAAAAAGTAAAAATTAAATAATATTATTTGTGTAAAGTGGAAAAATAAGGGTTGTTTCCCCCTTATTTTGTGTTTACCATTATTTATGTGGAGAAACAATGTTTAAGACATTTTTTATAAGTAGATATCATTTAAATCTCATTTCATAACATAACTCTCCCATTGTGAGAAGAACTTGGCTAAAAATCTGGCTATTCTTGGGTATTTTCTCTCTCCTTTGTAGTTGATATGGTTTTCTTTGCTATTGGTGTAAATAAGTGGTGTGTTACCTCTTCTGGAGTATTTCTCTTGCATATTGGTGGACAACTCTTGGTAAAGTAGAAGTTTATATTGTTAATTATTGCTCTAGGTGAAGGTTTTTGTCTTGTTATGGTCACTTTTTCTTGGTTGCAAGGTTAACTAGTTGGATTTATTGGGGAGTATAGGGGCATACAACCCCACTAAGCGCATCAATATTTGTGTTGGAAATAATTTGTTACTTAAGGTAGTGCTAGGAGAAGTAAAAGGGCTTACACCCTGCTAACACTTCCTAGTAATCTTTACTTGCCTTGGGGAGTAAATGGGTTTACACCCCCAAGGAAGTAGTATAGTTAACTCATTATTTTACTCCATAACCCAATAGTTAAATCACTAATCATTTTCAATTTGCAATGGAGAAATAAAATTGTTTCATTGGGATACGTGAAAACATGAGATAATCAAATTGTTCATATTGCAATCTCTTCTCGATTTTCTAGGCTTGTCATTGCCACTATGTCATCTCATTGTGCTAAGTATTTCTTGTTGTTGTTATAAATTCTCATCTACAGCCATTAGGGATGCAGAAAGCCTAATACATTTGCATTTATAACTCACTACTCAATCATTGAAAGTTGCTAAAATTTAGCGACATTAATCTTCTAAGGCTAGCGCACTTTTTGGGTGGATTATCGAAAAGTTTTGACGGATGATTTATCTGTTGTAATAAACTATTTGTTACAGACATAAGGCTGCAAATTACAACTCTGCAACACTTTCTCTTTCAGCCTTATTTCATGCTAGAGTCTTGTTCTTTCATTCTCGAGTTGAACTAGTATTTACTAGCTTGTCTCTTGATTATTTAACTAGAATTTTAGCATCTTCATTTGCAGATATTACTATCTTTTGTTTATTGATATATATTGTTTTGTTGCTGCAATTAGGGACAGAAATATTAACTTGCTTTTCCACCTAACAATATAATCATATACTTGGCTTGTTCTTGTGTCTCCGGAAGGTACATCATTTTTGCAGGTGCTCTTACCTCTTGGAAACCTTTGGCCACCACCACAACTCTTTCCAAAGCCTTTTATATTCTTATAATCTTGACCTATAGGGGCTACACTTCCATCATATCACTTTCCATCTCATTTCCCCCTAGGGTCACCGGGATTCCCCCCTTGCTGTAATTCTATCATCTCTAAAGTGACGGGAATACCTACCTAAGGTGAAAGTGGATAGGTTTTCTCAAATTTGTTGCCATTTGGTGGTTGGTTCGGGCTTTTCCCAACCTACAACTTGTGTGATAGCAGTCTCCAACAAATTAGCTTAGGGCATATAACAAAAAGAAGGAGAAGGAAATTGAATAATTTTTCGATTCAAATGGGGAACCTATGTTTGATGACCCTAAGTTTTTTGACACCTATATTGAGAAAATATCCATTGGGATGAAAAGGAAATTTGTATTTTATGAGCTTCCACATTGGGATCAACTTAATATTTCTCATTTACTATATCCCATGCATATATTTAAAAATATTTCATGTTCTTTATGGTGGCACATATCATCAAAAAAAAGTGACACATTGGGTGTTAGAAGAGATCTTATTTCTTCAATCCTAAAAAGAAACATTGGCTACAAAAAGAAAGTAGAGGAGAGGTTGCTCCATCTTGGTATTTTAAAGAAGGTGATGTCACATGAATTTTTAAGAAAGATGATCTTTCTATGCAAAGGATGTTATATTGGGTGTGAAGGTGTCTTCTTTATACTAATCGACTCTATGATGGTTGTTCATCATAGATGAACATTTGTTGGGGTTGAAATCACATGACCATATAAACCTTCTAAGGGTATGTATGTGGATTACATGCTTCTTTTTCTACAATGTAGGTTATAATATGTTATGCACTCACAGTTTTATGCCAATTAATTTTGTATTTGCTTATTTTGTAGTGTCATTATTTGTTGTTGGTGCTTGGTTGTGTGAACCATGATTCCTCTAAGACTGATGGCACGCCATATATAAATTATCTACATTTGTGTGTTGTATTACATCAAAGGAGATAAACATGGCTAGCATTCCATGATCGCATCAAGAGATAGTTGAGATTGATTTTATGTTTGAGAAGGAATTACTGATGATTTTCATGGACTTACAATTCCATCTTCTAATTCACTTAGTTGATGAGGTTGAATTAGTTATGGTAGTATCATGTCATTGGATGTTATTCTTAGAGAGGTACATGAAAACATTGAAGGGTTTTCTTTAACAAAGGAAAAAACTTGAGGGGTCTATGGTGGAGGGGTACATAGTACACGAGCCATTTTGTTATGCTAGTGAGTACAATAAACTAATTGTTATGATCCAACTCCTTAAAAATGATAAGAAGACAAGATTTAGGTTCCAAGGATTTAGGTTCGAAGAGACGCACCTCATGCTGAATGTTCTCCTTTAAAATTCCCATTAAGAGATCTAACAAATTATCCTCGGAAATGTTCTTTACCCTAAGATTGAGATTTTGGAATTGTTGATTGTGCATTGGACCTTTTTCCTAAATATTTATCAATTGACTAAAGAATGTATTGCTCTTAATATCCATGTAATGTGATATCAATTCATCTGTAAAAATGGACCAAGATATAATAAAATTATTTTTTCTTTCACAAAGCCATTGATACCACACAAATTGATCATTTTCTAAATACAAGGATGCAACAGGTACCTTTTGTAATCTTGGGGTTTTGTGTAGATCAAATAATTGTTCCATATAGAATATCCATGTTATAGGGTATTTACCATCAAACTTCCTCATATTGATCTTTGGAATGAAGTCATTCCTTGGTGCTGACATGAAGCCTTGATGATGTGCATCTTGGAGTAATGAATGATCCTAACTTTGAGATTAATTATGTGTGCTCTCCGAATCGGATAAAATACTCCCCATATATGATCAAATATAAACACCATTGTTCTCCTTATTTTCTTGATTTCCATGGATATCCATATCCCTGTTAGGGCTCCTCTGTAAGGGAATGGTATCTAGGGTCTTCATGGATTTTTGAATTTCTTCCTTATTTTCATTCATGGATTTTTGCATTTCATTCATCTTCTTTTCCATTTGATACCTATTTTCATCTATCTTATTTTTCATATGTGCAGTATTTTCATTCATCTTCTTTTCCATATTCTTTTATGTCTCTTTCCTATTTTCATCCATCTTATTTTTCATTTCATATTCAATTTCTCTTTTTAGGGATTCTTGAGAATGTGATAAATCCACTAGTTTCTACATACTATCATTCCTTTCATCAACTTGGTTCTTTAATTGGGTTAGTCTGTTTTCAAAGTCTTCATTTTCTTCAGAAGTCATGTTTGTGTTTTTATGAGTACCAATATTATTTTTGTAGAATGTTATGATCCAAGGCATTAAAAATGATAAAAAGTCAATGAATTATAGTCCACTTCAAGGGGGAAACCTCCTTTTAAAATATATCCAATTCAGAATACAGTATGAGACTAGATAAGATGATCCTAAGACTAGGTCTCCTTGGTATATATATAGGAGACAAAGGGTACTATTATAATGAAAGGGTACATTGAAGGGTAATATTTAACTCTAGTATTTAACTCAACCAGAATACTATCTATATTTTCCTCAGTTCCTTACATTTTGATATTTTGTTTAGAGAGTCTCTCATCTAGAGCTTGAAAGATCATGGAAGACATGGAATTTTACAATTCCTTAATGGATTTTTATATTTATTCTTTAAGGTCGTTATTAATTTCATCCATATTCTTATCCAACTCATCCCTTATTATTGACCTAAAATTCAAATCATTAAATTGTTCCTCCAATTTGCATAGCTTGTTATGCATGTCCGCATTTTCTTCTTGAGTTATACATGAGACCTTGGGAGGTTTAATTGGTGCTGACATATTTTTTGGACCCATGTGGAATAATAATAATAATAATAATCCTTTATTTCCTCTTTATCACAAATTTTGAATGATCTTCCAATAAAAATTTATGCCAATTGCAAGTTACGTACCTTTCAAACTCTTAATTTAGAGTTTGTTTTCCTCGTCGACCTTCCTTCTTGTGTATTTTTGAAATTTCATTTCTTCTAAGTCTAAGATGTTGGCCAGTAGTACTTTGATATGTCCTCTCTTCAATGCCATAGGTCTGATCAAAATTGTATGTTCCAAGTGAAGTTAGGGTAACTTTCCCAAACCTTGATAATTTTTTGCCTTTCTAGGAGAGAGAACCTGTACAGAATTCCACACGTCCAATATTTGATATCTGATTTTGAAATGTTTTGTTAGAAAAACAAGATCACAAATTAATAAATAAAACACAGAAGATACACAATACAATAGACACACAGATATACATGGATCACCTAGTGTGGGCTACGTCCACCAGAGAAATTGTCGGGTCCTTCCTTTATTATTATCCAACAAATGAAGGGATACAACCTACAACATACCCGTTGTAACTTCCTCTTCTTTCTCTCGCAATATCCTCTCTCATAATACAATATTCACTCACATACACAGTTGCAATACAATTCCCTCATAGAAGAGGGTTTCCTTCTACGGTAAAAAACCCTAGCATAAATTCTACCGTAAAATCTGTGACCTTATAATGAATGGTCCAAATTGACTATGAAATTACAATATTTTACAAGGCAATTTTCCCAAAAATTTCTCGCCACCCCCCTGGCGAGAGATATGGGGGGGCAATCCCCCCCACACCCCCCCATCGGAAAATGGGGTTCAAACGCGACTGAAACAAGACCACTGAATAAGGAAGATAATTAGGCTCCACAACCAACACTTGTACCAAAAATCACTAGTACAATTGGCCAATTTATCAACAACCTTCCGACGGATCCTCGTCTGGCTTCCGACAAGCCCAATTCCCAACTATTAGTCAAACTACTTTCGTCACACTCTCGATGGTAGAACCATTTATGGAAATTGTGGCAAACTAAACTACCATGTGATGTCTATGGAGAGGTTTTATGAAACAGATGTTCATTGCACTGTCGACACTCACATTATTGTCTATATGATGACAAATGGGTCTCCCACATGGCATATTTGATTAAACATAGCCATAAAACCCATTGTCATTAAACCGAAGATGACGATCATTACTGTGACTTAGCAGTGTATAAGTACCATTGGAAAGTTGACGCGCATTCCATTGAAACTGTGATTTTGAGGATAGAAGCCCACGTCGGCATAACAATGTTTTATGGTGCCCAATCCATTTACGATCCAACAATTTGGTGTGACGAATTCAGCGGATGCATGACTCCATGGTCAACAACATCCTTCTATGTTGTGATGCATTAGAGCTCCAATAATTTGATGAAGGATCGTCAAAGTTCGGACAATGATATGATAAAATGAAAAAAAAATCAAATTGCATCGGACATAGGGAGCAAGTTGAGCAAGATGTAGATGACAATGTATATAGAAAATTAGGATGAGGGTTTTTATTGTTGCATAAAACCCTATTTCAAGTTTGTTTGAGCATCCACAACTAAAAATGCACAGTCATGCTTCAGAAATACATGTTTTGATTTTAAACTGTAAGTTATGCCCTTGTGCATAAATGCACGCCGTGATTCACTAAAATGCATGCCCATGTATTAACACCCCTGTAATTTGAGTGGTTCAAGTTTATGAGGGTGTCTTAGATAATTTTTCACTTGTCTCCATATTTATATTTTCATTTGCAAACATAAAAGTGGTTTCTATGTAAAAGAGGCAAAGTCTACCTTGTAAATTGAGAGACCAAAACAATAGAAAGTGAACTAAGGGAAATGCATGCCTATCCTTCTATATAGCTTCAAATAGAGTTATCTAAGTTTGTGGGTGAATTTAATAACATTCTAAATCTTTATATACCATACATAGTGTGTTATAAAATGACTAAGGACTTCTAGCTTGAACCAAGATTCCAGACTTTTTGTAAAATGGAGGGTAAGACCATCTTACTATAAAATGCATGCCTAAGACTCATATGACCACCAAATTGAGTGGTTCCAATTGTGGAGTTTTGATTTTATCATTTTACATCTATTCATATTTCAACTATGCATTTTGAAACCAAAAACCCTCTGTTGTGAAAAAATTCTAAAATTTTCCTTGTAAATGCAAAAAAATGCATACAGGGAAAATGCATAAAAATGCATGAAAACGGGGCATGATGAGAAATGCATGCTCTAGGCATAAAAGTCCATGTATGGTGTTGTTAATTTACAAGTTACAAGACTATGGATTTGTCGTAAATTTTAAAGATTGCATACTAGGGTGATTTGTGCCCAGAATTTAGTGAAGGGTTGAAATATACATGAATGTTTGGAAATTGTGCACAGACACTAAATAAAATGGGAAAATGATTACTAACTACCTGCATCCATGAACTTGATGAGATAGGAGCTTGTACATCCACATCACACATAGGCTAGTTGTTAGTTGCATTTCCATTGCGAAGACCTATAGAATTCATTAGAGAATACAAGGTTATATGACTAAATAATAATTAAATAAATAAACAGACATATCAACATGTACGAGACTCTAGAAATACTAAAATGGAATACCTGATTGAGAAAAATACTTGTTTTGATTTTAAACTGTAATTTTTGTATTTGTGCAGAAATGCACACCGGGCTTCAAAAAAATGCACGCCCTGGTATTTACATGCCTACAATTTGAGTGATTCAAGTTTTTGAGGGTGTCTTAGATAATTTTACACCTATCTACATATTTAGATTTTCATTTGCAAACATAAAAGTGGTTGTTGTGTAGAAGAGGAAAATTCTACCTTGTAAATTGACAGACCAAACCAATAGAAAGTGACCTAATGGAAATGCACTCGCATGCATCTATATAGCTCCAAATTTAGTTATCTAAGTTAACTACATGAAAATTATGTCCATAGAATTGTGGGAAGAGTTGCAGATGATACAAATCTACCCATGGGAAAAGATGTGGCAACTATACCCACAGGGCATGTTTCCATAGTTGCAGATGTTACAACTCTACCCACAAACCTGTGGGCAAAGATGTGACAAATCTTCCCACAAGTATATGGACAGAGATGTGGCAATTTTCCCCATAGGCATGTGGGCAGAGTTGCATATGGCCACAAGATTGTGGGCAAAGTTGTAGATGCTACACTCTACCCACAAGCATGCGGGAAAATCTACAACTCTACCCACGGGTCTCTGGGCAGAGATGTGGCAACTATGGATACCTTGGATGAATTATCACATCCAAATCTATTTTGGGTGGAAGTAGTTCAAAGTTATTTCACATAAATCACAAATTTACTCAAGTTCGGTTATGTACAAAATATGTATGACCATAAACAATGAATATGATTGGCTATCTAATATGAAAAATACAAGTTCAACATGGGAAACCTATATAATCTTTCTATAGATAGTATTTTAAACTAATGCATTCTATATCATAAAGTATAATTCATCCTTTAGGAGGCACATGACAAAGAGAGAGGAGGGAATTATGGTGGAACAGAAACAACTAGGTTGAAGTTTCTCTATGTTAGAATGCGGTAGTCAACACAATGTTAAGATGTCATGGAATATTCAAATAATTTTAACAAGTGTCAACTAGTTGGTCACCCTTATGCCTATAATGACATTCCATTGCAACCCATTATGATAGTGTGGATTTTATTAGTAAATAAGACATAAGAATTTAGAT
>ML784246.1:0-20177 GCA_009831015.1 Picea engelmannii | reverse complement strand
AGAGAGAGCGAGAGAAAGAAAGAAAGGTCAAGAGTGTAATACACATGAAGTAAGTTAAATTAATCATAATCAATATTATATGAGAGAATGTGTGAGAGTGTGAGAGTATTGTGATTTGAGTGTGAGAGTGTGAGAGTACTATGATAGTGTGAGAGTGTGGTAGAGTGTGAGATTTTGAGAGTGTTTTAGACAGAGGGAGGTATATAGAGGTGAAATGGAATACTGAGCCACGTGCTAACTATGCCGTTAAAAATGAAAAATATGGCTCAACTTGTTAGGTCTCTCCCTCCCTCAACTCATTCTCTACCTCTCTCCCTCTATGCATAAGAAATAACTACCTCCACTTTGGCCCTAGTAGACCCACATAACCCTATAATTCCCCTACACATACCTAACCCAACTTAACCTCGACCTCGACGACCCCACACCTAATCCTAACTAAGCTCCTTATGGTCGTACCTCTTCTTATGATCTTGGCCACAACCCCTACACCTTCAACCTAGTGCTCTAACCATTTTCATATGCCTCAAATCACTTTCAATTCTAATCCCACAGGTCCCAATTATTCACCATGGGGCCTGCATACTATTCAATGGGACAAATCTTGAGAGACCATGCATGACCGCAACCTCTATCATTGTTGCATGAGTTAGATATGTTAGACAAATAAGACGAAGAAATCCCTATGAATGTTCCATACCTGAATTATCCCCCTTATCCCCCTAACTCATGAGAAAATTCATGAATGGAAAGAACCCTGTATATAGATTCATGTGGCAGGGAAAATCGAGGCACGTGCTAATAGTGTCATTAAAAATGAAATAGATAGCTCTTGTTGGCTCTCTCCCTCCATCTAGTTCTCTCCCTCTCACCCTCCATGAATAGGAACCTACCTCCACTTTGTCCCTATACCCTTACATATAACTATAAAACACTATGGTGCCAAACCTCGAGCAAATAAACTATCTCCCAAACCGGTTGACGACTGCATTGTTTGACCCCACACGCGAGCGAGGAGAGTGTGCTTAGGAGAAAACCATTGCAATATGCATTCGATCGACCCCACTTTCTAGTATAGATGAAAAGAGGATAAACCCACTGACATTTTCATTGGATTGACACTTTCTAGTAACAACAATGTGCAAAGGAGCAGACTAGGACAAGGAGAGACCGAGCACACCTGTTTGTCAGAGGGATCGACTCCACAATGTCGGTATGTAGCCTCATTGCTGATATAGATAGATAATGTAGATCATGTAGTTGTTTGTTCATGTTTAAATGGTTCATATTGGTTATGTTTGAGTTCCATTCACTTCAAGTTTACCCTATCATTCACTTGTTAGTTTAGGTTCGATACCCTATCTACTACATCGCTTTGCCATATTTATGTAGGCACTATAGAGAGCAAACATGGTTTGAAATGAAAATTCAACAGACATGATAGGACCATTGATATAGATCCAAGATCGACGGTCTCATATTATTTCGGCCAATGAAAGTGCACGTTGGATAAAAAGGGGTCACAGGCCTAAATTTAGAACCATTGTATTAATACGTGATAACATGTCATCACCTTATTCATTTTTGTACGCAGGGGTGGTATTGTGAAACCACTTTAGCTCGCCCCCGAAATGCACGAATTGATGACAAGTGCCACTGTGATGTAAGCTAAATAAACGATGCGTCGTGTCGATGTAATCCAAAGAATTAAAAAAAAAAAAGTTTAAAACAATTAACCACGAAGCAAATGAGGTAAACACACATGGTAAACACTTTTACGAGTACAATAGACTCCAGTAAAAATAATCAAATTTTCCTTCGAAAGATAACTTCAGGTACTGTTCACATTTCATTATTTCAAATGCATTCAAATTTTTGAAAATAACGATATATGGAGAAAGGTAGTCAATATTTTTCCCTAAAATTAATCAAATGGCCACTAAATTGAACCCTCGCCAAATCAGACCATTCTAGAAAACGACTATATCTGATGACCACTTGGAGGACAGGGAAAGAGGATTTTTTGACCATGCACTGTCTTACTCTGACCTTGACCAATTAATTCAAAGAGCCTAAGCTAACGCTAACAATGGTCGAATCTACTTGAACTTATGGGAATTGAACCTAACTAGATCAATTTTTCCACAAATTTATCAATTTCCAGAATTAGTCAATTGGTGTGCTGTCAATTACCAGGTGGATAGGAAACAAATAATTTATGTACATGATTCTAGGACAGTTTGTGAAATAACTGAAGAATCCATTTCCCAAATGCTCCAAATTCAATACCATGTTGTATATGAAACCTTGGATGATGATGGTCTTGACTCTAAGTACCAAGCATTATCATAGTTTGAAAGGGAGAAGTTGTTGAGTAATTTGTTATCCCCATATGCCCCATTACCAATTGGTCCACCTCCTTTCAAATCCACCATATTCCCTGAACTAACCATACAAACTATTGCCATGATTTGTTAGGTTTTAGTATATGGACATGATATATCAATGGGTGAGACCATTTTAGGGATGCTTTCTGTTGTATGTCCATCGGAGTCAATCAACCTCACAAAATTGGATTATTGTCAGTTCCTACAGGAATTCATAAACTTTCAATTGTCAAATTTCCACATCACTTTAAGTCTTGTATGTACCAATCCTACTTGGTGCACCTCATATTATTAAGTAATTCTTCCTTTTTCGAGATATTTTGGGATCAAAACAAAGGACGATTCAGGTAAAACCAAGCCAGTAATTGAGTGGAATTAGGAGGTGAGGAAACAAGACCGGAATAAAGGTTTCAACCTTTATGTAAAAAAGTTCATGAGTGCATGCTACATTCTACTCCATGGCACTCAACCTTTTAGGATGTTTCCTGAGTTGATAAAGATACCAAGGTTGAGAAAAGATACCATATTAGGATATTGGCACCTGGCTGAGGATCACACTATCATTAAAGTATATGGTTTTGTACAAGATCGATACAAGTTGCCAATTTTCCCAACTCCAAGAATATTTTCTTTGATATACATCAAACAAAGGCTCATTTTATATGAATTTCATTTTTCCTAGCATACATAGGCCATCACTTTCAAGCTGCCTCAAGAGGTTGGCCCTGTCTTGGTCAAGCTTAGAACTGCTCTAGATATTATAGAAGAAATGCTAGAACAATTGGATTTTGAAAAAGGAAGTAAATGGGTGTATGACCCACATGGTGTGATTGCAGCGAGAAATCCCATGTACAAGCATATGCCAAATCCTGTAGTGGAAAGAATTGCTAAGCTGGATTCATTGGAATATTTTAAGAAGATTCTTGAGGCAAAGGCCCAAAATCAAACTACCAATGAGTCAATGGACCAATTCAATGCAATTCACACTCCTTAGAAACAATAATTACAACTTGGAAAGATGAACTTTTAATAAATGCATTCTAAAATGGATATTGATGATCAACTGAGTGAGAAGCTAAGAAAAAAGACTAAAGGTGATGAAGAATTAGACTTTGAGGGCTTCTTAGTTGAGTTTATAGGATAAGGGAAGGGTACATTGCAAATCAGACAAGGATAAAGTGAAGTTGGTTCAACCTCAAAGGGGCCTACTATCGCTATTGAGCATCTCAATTTATCTCTATTGTTAACACCAAAAGTTTCACAGACCTCTAGAGCTAAAGGAACCTCTGATAAGAAACCCTCACACTTTTCACAGTATTTGGATATAAAGAGAACAAATCATGGAGTGAAAAAGGAAATGTATCCTCGGGCTTGGGGATAAAACATAGTTCGAACAAAATTACTATCTGTTGTGGATTACCAAAGGGTATATTCCATTTGGTTGTACTAGAGTCAAAGGTACTTAAGCCTCTGTATAGAACCACATAATTCCACACACATTCTTTCTTTCATTTACCTTTAAATTTTGCTTTTCTACTTTCTATGCATGACTCATACTATGCTACTTTCAATTATTTTCCAATAGATAGATTGGGTATGGGGAATTGAGAGTGATGCAAGGGGGGTGGGGAGGGGCCAAATGAGCTTCCACCTTCACGTGGTTGGCCCTATTTAGTAGAGAATAAATTATTATCGAAACCAAGAGAATCTCATTCAAGTGTTTCACTTTAGTCTTTTGAGAGTCTCGTACATGTTGATATGTGATGGGTAAACTATATGTACTAATTTCCCTCTATTAAAATGTCAAACCGGGGTAAGTAAACTTAGATTTATGACACAGTATGAGTCAAGGAAGAAAGAAAAGCTAACAGAAATATTACCTACCTAAGAAGATGGTCTACCCTAGGGATCAACACTCTTTTCAATTTACAATTCTACTTTAAAAGATGGCTTTTAAAATCCATTTAAACAACATATTCTATGTTAAATATACAAAGCAATATTTAACTAATGAGCTTTAAACAATCTAGGACTATGAACTATTTAATCTAAGTAATCAACTTTCTGAATAAACAAGCAATCTCTGAATAAGCAAACAATCTATTAGAATTATCTTTACAACTGAACTCTATTCTTAAATAAAAAACTCACAATTATTTCTATCTTGCAGAGAATAAACACTGATCTACCTAACTGAAAGCAAGAGTGTTGTGACAATATTCAAATGTGATGATTACGTCTACGGTCGCAAATTACATCACGATGGAATCTATTCACCAATGACAACTCAAGTGGAAATAACTCAATGCTAACTTCTACATAGAAATGCAGAGTATGGATAATGCAGTCTATAGAAAGCTTTGCCATCATAAAAACAACATTAGATGTTCTTGGAATCCATATGGTCTACAAACATTGTGCATAAGAGTTTCAACATCAATCATTTTCTCTATCACATTGATACTGGAAAATACTCTGTACATAATCAATAATTCATGCAAACCTACAAAATCATAACTAGTACTAATTATAAATCATAATTCAAATTCATAAGTAGGATATCATTGAAAATCATAACTCGAAATTAACTTTTATCTTATCATGCTGATGCTAGAAACAAGATTAACAAGTTATGCAAAGCCATAGAGAGTGTTTGAAGATTACAACTTAATAAAATGGAATTTGTCTAAATAACTACTCTGCAAAGTGATTTACAACTTATGAAACAGAGAAAAGAGACATGATGGCATAATAAACAACTTATAAACAAGTGAACTACAACTGACAATCAAGATGTTAGGAATCAAAATATAAACAAGTAAACATGGATGTCCACAAATACTCTATAATACACACAATCCAGGAAGTGAGCTACAAGTTAGGAGAGATATACACAATGATACAAATTAAACAAGCAATTCAAAATTAAAGAGATATACACAGTGATATGAATTAGACAAGCAATTCAAAATTAGTAAGTGATAAAATCCAAATATGAAAATACAAATATATACTGATATGAATAACTACCTAGGCCACTGGTGCCCCCCCCAGAATGTCGTGGCACTACTTCAATGGAAAAGAGCAGTCAGAGAATCAATATGACACTGATATTAATCACCAAAAACAGATTGGACAATGAAATTGAAGATAATGTCCGTGTGTATAAATAAAATCCGTGTCTCTTCGTAGCATATGAAAAAAGTATTTATAGATCTTATACAGAGCTTGAGAGGTTGAACACTAGAAGGGTCGACACTCTCTAAAACCATAAATACATTAAATTCCATTAATATAAAGCATCTTGTCCAACAGGCTCATGCACTCAAAATAGCGGCTGTTGCAACTACCCAATTCTCAATGCAACGAGTTCCATCGCCAGAGGGCGTGAGTGGGCACAAAAACCATGTTTCTGATTCTCCCATCGAAGCCCGTCGATATGCTAACCGCCAACTCCACTGCAGTCCAAGTGCTAGATAGAGTGCCAGATGGAGGTCTGGACGAAGGATTGGGACCGGATCACGTTTTTAGCCTGTTGCAAGAAAACAAGAAACGTTAAGACATTGTAATCATTCAATTGAAAATGAATTAACATAAAACCATTACAAAACGATGATTACACATACCTTGTGCTATTCCATGGCGAATTGATGCACAAATCTTGATAATACCTTTAAAAAGGGCTAAATAAGAGCATATAATATATAATTTTCATATGCAAAAAGGATTTGGTCATTGGAAAAATAGTCAAAACACCAAATCAACAATATGTCTCTTTATTTATTTAATTATTATTCAATCATATAACCTTTTATTCTCTGATGATTTCTGCAGGTATTCTAAAGAACAAGGTTTTTTTTGTTTGTTTGTTAATTTGTGCGAGACCTGTTGGCAACGCGATTAACCTGTGGCTTGAGAAACCGCGACTCAGAGGCATCTAAGCCGTCAAAATCACACGGGGATCGCACCCGGCCTGAGCCACACCAACCCTTAACATGGTTGGATTTTTTGTCCCCGCAGGTTTCGAACCGGTGACTTTAACATCACGGAGTGGCTTAGCAACACACTCCGTCACTGACTGTCCTACACCTCGGGGACCATTTCTGCAGGTATTCTAAAGAACAAGGTTAGGGCTATGGTGCCGAGTTAGATTTTATTTGGATATGTGGGGTGTTCACTTCAGACTAAAAGGATCTCCAAATTTTGTTACCTTGTATCTTTGTTTGTTGTTTCGATCTAAATTCTTATGTCTTATTTACTAATAAAATCCACACTATCATAATGGGTTGCAATGGAATGTCATTATAGGCATAAGGGTGACCAACTAGTTGACACTTGTTAAAATTATTTGAATATTCCATGACATCTTAACATTGTGTTGACTACCGCATTCTAACATAGAGAAACTTCAACCTAGTTGTTTCTGTTCCACCATAATTCCCTCCTCTCTCTTTGTCATGTGCCTCCTAAAGGATGAATTATACTTTATGATATAGAATGCATTAGTTTAAAATACTATCTATAGAAAGATTATATAGGTTTCCCATGTTGAACTTGTATTTTTCATATTAGATAGCCAATCATATTCATTGTTTATGGTCATACATATTTTGTACATAACCGAACTTGAGTAAATTTGTGATTTATGTGAAATAACTTTGAACTACTTCCACCCAAAATAGATTTGGATGTGATAATTCATCCAAGGTATCCATAGTTGCCACATCTCTGCCCAGAGACCCGTGGGTAGAGTTGTAGATTTTCCCGCATGCTTGTGGGTAGAGTGTAGCATCTACAACTTTGCCCACAATCTTGTGGCCATATGCAACTCTGCCCACATGCCTATGGGGAAAATTGCCACATCTCTGTCCATATACTTGTGGGAAGATTTGTCACATCTTTGCCCACAGGTTTGTGGGTAGAGTTGTAACATCTGCAACTATGGAAACATGCCCTGTGGGTATAGTTGCCACATCTTTTCCCATGGGTAGATTTGTATCATCTGCAACTCTTCCCACAATTCTATGGACATAATTTTCATGTAGTTAACTTAGATAACTAAATTTGGAGCTATATAGATGCATGCGAGTGCATTTCCATTAGGTCACTTTCTATTGGTTTGGTCTGTCAATTTACAAGGTAGAATTTTCCTCTTCTACACAACAACCACTTTTATGTTTGCAAATGAAAATCTAAATATGTAGATAGGTGTAAAATTATCTAAGACACCCTCAAAAACTTGAATCACTCAAATTGTAGGCATGTAAATACCAGGGCGTGCATTTTTTTGAAGCCCGGTGTGCATTTCTGCACAAATACAAAAATTACAGTTTAAAATCAAAACAAGTATTTTTCTCAATCAGGTATTCCATTTTAGTATTTCTAGAGTCTCGTACATGTTGATATGTCTGTTTATTTATTTAATTATTATTTAGTCATATAACCTTGTATTCTCTAATGAATTCTATAGGTCTTCGCAATGGAAATGCAACTAACAACTAGCCTATGTGTGATGTGGATGTACAAGCTCCTATCTCATCAAGTTCATGGATGCAGGTAGTTAGTAATCATTTTCCCATTTTATTTAGTGTCTGTGCACAATTTCCAAACATTCATGTATATTTCAACCCTTCACTAAATTCTGGGCACAAATCACCCTAGTATGCAATCTTTAAAATTTACGACAAATCCATAGTCTTGTAACTTGTAAATTAACAACACCATACATGGACTTTTATGCCTAGAGCATGCATTTCTCATCATGCCCCGTTTTCATGCATTTTTATGCATTTTCCCTGTATGCATTTTTTTGCATTTACAAGGAAAATTTTAGAATTTTTTCACAACAGAGGGTTTTTGGTTTCAAAATGCATAGTTGAAATATGAATAGATGTAAAATGATAAAATCAAAACTCCACAATTGGAACCACTCAATTTGGTGGTCATATGAGTCTTAGGCATGCATTTTATAGTAAGATGGTCTTACCCTCCATTTTACAAAAAGTCTGGAATCTTGGTTCAAGCTAGAAGTCCTTAGTCATTTTATAACACACTATGTATGGTATATAAAGATTTAGAATGTTATTAAATTCACCCACAAACTTAGATAACTCTATTTGAAGCTATATAGAAGGATAGGCATGCATTTCCCTTAGTTCACTTTCTATTGTTTTGGTCTCTCAATTTACAAGGTAGACTTTGCCTCTTTTACATAGAAACCACTTTTATGTTTGCAAATGAAAATATAAATATGGAGACAAGTGAAAAATTATCTAAGACACCCTCATAAACTTGAACCACTCAAATTACAGGGGTGTTAATACATGGGCATGCATTTTAGTGAATCACGGCGTGCATTTATGCACAAGGGCATAACTTACAGTTTAAAATCAAAACATGTATTTCTGAAGCATGACTGTGCATTTTTAGTTGTGGATGCTCAAACAAACTTGAAATAGGGTTTTATGCAACAATAAAAACCCTCATCCTAATTTTCTATATACATTGTCATCTACATCTTGCTCAACTTGCTCCCTATGTCCGATGCAATTTGATTTTTTTTTCATTTTATCATATCATTGTCCGAACTTTGACGATCCTTCATCAAATTATTGGAGCTCTAATGCATCACAACATAGAAGGATGTTGTTGACCATGGAGTCATGCATCCGCTGAATTCGTCACACCAAATTGTTGGATCGTAAATGGATTGGGCACCATAAAACATTGTTATGCCGACGTGGGCTTCTATCCTCAAAATCACAGTTTCAATGGAATGCGCGTCAACTTTCCAATGGTACTTATACACTGCTAAGTCACAGTAATGATCGTCATCTTCGGTTTAATGACAATGGGTTTTATGGCTATGTTTAATCAAATATGCCATGTGGGAGACCCATTTGTCATCATATAGACAATAATGTGAGTGTCGACAGTGCAATGAACATCTGTTTCATAAAACCTCTCCATAGACATCACATGGTAGTTTAGTTTGCCACAATTTCCATAAATGGTTCTACCATCGAGAGTGTGACGAAAGTAGTTTGACTAATAGTTGGGAATTGGGCTTGTCGGAAGCCAGACGAGGATCCGTCGGAAGGTTGTTGATAAATTGGCCAATTGTACTAGTGATTTTTGGTACAAGTGTTGGTTGTGGAGCCTAATTATCTTCCTTATTCAGTGGTCTTGTTTCAGTCGCGTTTGAACCCCATTTTCCGATGGGGGGGTGTGGGGGGGATTGCCCCCCCATATCTCTCGCCAGGGGGGTGGCGAGAAATTTTTGGGAAAATTGCCTTGTAAAATATTGTAATTTCATAGTCAATTTGGACCATTCATTATAAGGTCACAGATTTTACGGTAGAATTTATGCTAGGGTTTTTTACCGTAGAAGGAAACCCTCTTCTATGAGGGAATTGTATTGCAACTGTGTATGTGAGTGAATATTGTATTATGAGAGAGGATATTGCGAGAGAAAGAAGAGGAAGTTACAACGGGTATGTTGTAGGTTGTATCCCTTCATTTGTTGGATAATAATAAAGGAAGGACCCGACAATTTCTCTGGTGGACGTAGCCCACACTAGGTGATCCATGTATATCTGTGTGTCTATTGTATTGTGTATCTTCTGTGTTTTATTTATTAATTTGTGATCTTGTTTTTCTAACAAAACATTTCAAAATCAGATATCAAATATTGGACGTGTGGAATTCTGTACAGGTTCTCTCTCCTAGAAAGGCAAAAAATTATCAAGGTTTGGGAAAGTTACCCTAACTTCACTTGGAACATACAATTTTGATCAGACCTATGGCATTGAAGAGAGGACATATCAAAGTACTACTGGCCAACATCTTAGACTTAGAAGAAATGAAATTTCAAAAATACACAAGAAGGAAGGTCGACGAGGAAAACAAACTCTAAATTAAGAGTTTGAAAGGTACGTAACTTGCAATTGGCATAAATTTTTATTGGAAGATCATTCAAAATTTGTGATAAAGAGGAAATAAAGGATTATTATTATTATTATTATTCCACATGGGTCCAAAAAATATGTCAGCACCAATTAAACCTCCCAAGGTCTCATGTATAACTCAAGAAGAAAATGCGGACATGCATAACAAGCTATGCAAATTGGAGGAACAATTTAATGATTTGAATTTTAGGTCAATAATAAGGGATGAGTTGGATAAGAATATGGATGAAATTAATAACGACCTTAAAGAATAAATATAAAAATCCATTAAGGAATTGTAAAATTCCATGTCTTCCATGATCTTTCAAGCTCTAGATGAGAGACTCTCTAAACAAAATATCAAAATGTAAGGAACTGAGGAAAATATAGATAGTATTCTGGTTGAGTTAAATACTAGAGTTAAATATTACCCTTCAATGTACCCTTTCATTATAATAGTACCCTTTGTCTCCTATATATATACCAAGGAGACCTAGTCTTAGGATCATCTTATCTAGTCTCATACTGTATTCTGAATTGGATATATTTTAAAAGGAGGTTTCCCCCTTGAAGTGGACTATAATTCATTGACTTTTTATCATTTTTAATGCCTTGGATCATAACATTCTACAAAAATAATATTGGTACTCATAAAAACACAAACATGACTTCTGAAGAAAATGAAGACTTTGAAAACAGACTAACCCAATTAAAGAACCAAGTTGATGAAAGGAATGATAGTATGTAGAAACTAGTGGATTTATCACATTCTCAAGAATCCCTAAAAAGAGAAATTGAATATGAAATGAAAAATAAGATGGATGAAAATAGGAAAGAGACATAAAAGAATATGGAAAAGAAGATGAATGAAAATACTGCACATATGAAAAATAAGATAGATGAAAATAGGTATCAAATGGAAAAGAAGATGAATGAAATGCAAAAATCCATGAATGAAAATAAGGAAGAAATTCAAAAATCCATGAAGACCCTAGATACCATTCCCTTACAGAGGAGCCCTAACAGGGATATGGATATCCATGGAAATCAAGAAAATAAGGAGAACAATGGTGTTTATATTTGATCATATATGGGGAGTATTTTATCCGATTCGGAGAGCACACATAATTAATCTCAAAGTTAGGATCATTCATTACTCCAAGATGCACATCATCAAGGCTTCATGTCAGCACCAAGGAATGACTTCATTCCAAAGATCAATATGAGGAAGTTTGATGGTAAATACCCTATAACATGGATATTCTATATGGAACAATTATTTGATCTACACAAAACCCCAAGATTACAAAAGGTACCTGTTGCATCCTTGTATTTAGAAAATGATCAATTTGTGTGGTATCAATGGCTTTGTGAAAGAAAAAATAATTTTATTATATCTTGGTCCATTTTTACAGATGAATTGATATCACATTACATGGATATTAAGAGCAATACATTCTTTAGTCAATTGATAAATATTTAGGAAAAAGGTCCAATGCACAATCAACAATTCCAAAATCTCAATCTTAGGGTAAAGAACATTTCCGAGGATAATTTGTTAGATCTCTTAATGGGAATTTTAAAGGAGAACATTCAGCATGAGGTGCGTCTCTTCGAACCTAAATCCTTGGAACCTAAATCTTGTCTTCTTATCATTTTTAAGGAGTTGGATCATAACAATTAGTTTATTGTACTCACTAGCATAACAAAATGGCTCGTGTACTATGTACCCCTCCACCATAGACCCCTCAAGTTTTTTCCTTTGTTAAAGAAAACCCTTCAATGTTTTCATGTACCTCTCTAAGAATAACATCCAATGACATGATACTACCATAACTAATTCAACCTCATCAACTAAGTGAATTAGAAGATGGAATTGTAAGTCCATGAAAATCATCAGTAATTCCTTCTCAAACATAAAATCAATCTCAACTATCTCTTGATGCGATCATGGAATGCTAGCCATGTTTATCTCCTTTGATGTAATACAACACACAAATGTAGATAATTTATATATGGCGTGCCATCAGTCTTAGAGGAATCATGGTTCACACAACCAAGCACCAACAACAAATAATGACACTACAAAATAAGCAAATACAAAATTAATTGGCATAAAACTGTGAGTGCATAACATATTATAACCTACATTGTAGAAAAAGAAGCATGTAATCCACATACATACCCTTAGAAGGTTTATATGGTCATGTGATTTCAACCCCAACAAATGTTCATCTATGATGAACAACCATCATAGAGTCGATTAGTATAAAGAAGACACCTTCACACCCAATATAACATCCTTTGCATAGAAAGATCATCTTTCTTAAAAATTCATGTGACATCACCTTCTTTAAAATACCAAGATGGAGCAACCTCTCCTCTACTTTCTTTTTGTAGCCAATGTTTCTTTTTAGGATTGAAGAAATAAGATCTCTTCTAACACCCAATGTGTCACTTTTTTTTGATGATATGTGCCACCATAAAGAACATGAAATATTTTTAAATATATGCATGGGATATAGTAAATGAGAAATATTAAGTTGATCCCAATGTGGAAGCTCATAAAATACAAATTTCCTTTTCATCCCAATGGATATTTTCTCAATATAGGTGTCAAAAAACTTAGGGTCATCAAACATAGGTTCCCCATTTGAATCGAAAAATTATTCAATTTCCTTCTCCTTCTTTTTGTTATATGCCCTAAGCTAATTTGTTGGAGACTGCTATCACACAAGTTGTAGGTTGGGAAAAGCCCGAACCAACCACCAAATGGCAACAAATTTGAGAAAACCTATCCACTTTCACCTTAGGTAGGTATTCCCGTCACTTTAGAGATGATAGAATTACAGCAAGGGGGGAATCCCGGTGACCCTAGGGGGAAATGAGATGGAAAGTGATATGATGGAAGTGTAGCCCCTATAGGTCAAGATTATAAGAATATAAAAGGCTTTGGAAAGAGTTGTGGTGGTGGCCAAAGGTTTCCAAGAGGTAAGAGCACCTGCAAAAATGATGTACCTTCCGGAGACACAAGAACAAGCCAAGTATATGATTATATTGTTAGGTGGAAAAGCAAGTTAATATTTCTGTCCCTAATTGCAGCAACAAAACAATATATATCAATAAACAAAAGATAGTAATATCTGCAAATGAAGATGCTAAAATTCTAGTTAAATAATCAAGAGACAAGCTAGTAAATACTAGTTCAACTCGAGAATGAAAGAACAAGACTCTAGCATGAAATAAGGCTGAAAGAGAAAGTGTTGCAGAGTTGTAATTTGCAGCCTTATGTCTGTAACAAATAGTTTATTACAACAGATAAATCATCCGTCAAAACTTTTCGATAATCCACCCAAAAAGTGCGCTAGCCTTAGAAGATTAATGTCGCTAAATTTTAGCAACTTTCAATGATTGAGTAGTGAGTTATAAATGCAAATGTATTAGGCTTTCTGCATCCCTAATGGCTGTAGATGAGAATTTATAACAACAACAAGAAATACTTAGCACAATGAGATGACATAGTGGCAATGACAAGCCTAGAAAATCGAGAAGAGATTGCAATATGAACAATTTGATTATCTCATGTTTTCACGTATCCCAATGAAACAATTTTATTTCTCCATTGCAAATTGAAAATGATTAGTGATTTAACTATTGGGTTATGGAGTAAAATAATGAGTTAACTATACTACTTCCTTGGGGGTGTAAACCCATTTACTCCCCAAGGCAAGTAAAGATTACTAGGAAGTGTTAGCAGGGTGTAAGCCCTTTTACTTCTCCTAGCACTACCTTAAGTAACAAATTATTTCCAACACAAATATTGATGCGCTTAGTGGGGTTGTATGCCCCTATACTCCCCAATAAATCCAACTAGTTAACCTTGCAACCAAGAAAAAGTGACCATAACAAGACAAAAACCTTCACCTAGAGCAATAATTAACAATATAAACTTCTACTTTACCAAGAGTTGTCCACCAATATGCAAGAGAAATACTCCAGAAGAGGTAACACACCACTTATTTACACCAATAGCAAAGAAAACCATATCAACTACAAAGGAGAGAGAAAATACCCAAGAATAGCCAGATTTTTAGCCAAGTTCTTCTCACAATGGGAGAGTTATGTTATGAAATGAGATTTAAATGATATCTACTTATAAAAAATGTCTTAAACATTGTTTCTCCACATAAATAATGGTAAACACAAAATAAGGGGGAAACAACCCTTATTTTTCCACTTTACACAAATAATATTATTTAATTTTTACTTTTTTCCCATGAAAGAAAACCCTAAAACATGATGTCACCCTCTAAGAGTGACATTTTGACCCTTTAAGCAAGTCATTGGAGGAGTAAGTTGAAATTGTTGGGGCTCATAGAGCCTCCCTCTGATCCACTATAGCCTCCTCCTACAAGGTCATGCCAAGTGTCAAGTAGCAATTCCATCACCACCAAACCCTAGCCCCTCTATGGCATCAAGCCTCAAGGAAGTGACATTTTGGCCTCTCGAAGAAAATCAATTGGGATGTGAGGGATAAGAACGGTCCTCCAAGGTGTCCTATATGCCTCCAAAGTAAAGTATACATGATTCGACATGTGGACCCTTGGCATTCAACCTGTGGGATTGAAGCCCGTGGAAGCCCAAGCTAGGCTTGTTCCTCCAACACTTTCCACTAGATAGGTCCTGCAAAGACAAATGGATACACCCTCCAAGGATCTAAAGTCAAAGCATCATGATGAGTAAATCAAATCAATAAAATAGCCATCTAAGCATGTACATACAAACTAACTCATCAAAATAAACTAATGCTTGAAGAGCCTATGCAATTTACCAAGTTTGAGTATGGGAGGGTTGACAAAACAACCTATTGGGTAAATCATCCCTCAATTTTAGGGGTGTTTATTGAGGGGATCTCCTTCTAAGTCATGTGGAAGATGTGTTATGGATGAGGGGAAGACTTTTGGGCATGGGGATGGGTGGGAGGGAGGAAATCGTGCTGGAAAGAGAAATCATCATCCTAATCATCCTGCCTGAATGTGTAGCAAAAATCCTTATCAATCCATCTTTGAAGAGGGTTACCATATGTACACAATGACTCATCTTCATATTCACTTAGAAAATCACTGCTCCCTGAAGGATGATAAAGGATAAGAAATTCCAAGGGGAATGGGGTAAGACATAACCTCATGTCTAGAGAAAGACTCCTCCCTCAGACTTAGGAAACGTCTCTTCTTTGTCTTGAACTACTCTCCCAAAGTCTCAACATGAAAGTAATTTAGTTTGGTAGTGTGGACCTCAGATTGCTTTGGGCTGGCCACGACCTGATGTCTATCAAAATCTGAGCATAATGGATGAAAATCCTCATAGAACAAATTTGCATCCTGAAAAAGGTATGTATCAAGGGATGACTGAATATCACCACGAGTTTGTTGCGACAAGTCATCCTCTAATGAACATAATAAATTTGTAATCATATAATCACTAGAATGCAAAACATTTGAGTCATATACACATGAAGACCACTCTTTTGAAGATGATAACTCAACTCCTTTTGTTTGAGGACTAGCCTCAACGTCGTAAATGGGATCCCTATACAAAACAAGATGACGAAAATCCCATCCGCATCTCCCAGTCTGTATTAAAGTGTCGATATGCTCATCAACCATATCCAAGGGTTATTTCATAAGACCATCAATATGACTGAAAATGACCATGTCTTTGTTTTCGTGTGTGGGAAGAATAGAGGTTGGGGTGGCTTCAACTGGATCTTCAAATTCTTCATCATTTAAACCATTTGTTTCTTCAACTTCAGGAGGATATTAAGTATGGAAAACCTCAACTTTATCAAGCTGGATAAAATATAATGATGTCTCATGAGACTTCTCAACATATTGCACCTCATCAAAAATATTCTTTCTCTTTATGGACATGCTCCTCCATCGTCTCTTCATCACAAGAGGCTTGATCCTTAATACATATCTCTTTATTTTCAATTTTCCAAAAGGGTCTGTAGCATCCAAGGGATCCTCTAATACTTCTTTACTTCCAAAATAATGGAATAAAGTATCATCAATATTTTTGAAAGGGTCATAACTCATCATGTTCTTTTCTTGATGTGCGGGAGGAACTGAGGTATGGATGTCTTCATCAAAAGGAAGGGCATGTATAAGCACTTCATCTTCATCAAAAGTATTGATCAAATCTTCGTCGGTATATTCATATATCTGTCCTTCAAGCATTTTTTCATCCTCAAGGGTTAGTTCTTCAATAATTTTTTTAAATAACTCTTTTATACGATTCATGATTTCCTCAACAACTTTATTAGCAACCTTTTCCTTTTTGATCTGGAAAAGTGCCCTCCTTGAGGCATAACAATTTTTGGACGAGGGTTCATCCCATGGTGCCATAATTCCATTATCTGAGAAGGTACTTCAATGGAGTCGTCAGGTGAGGTCAAGGCTCATCAAAAGATGAAAGTTAAAAAAGGGAAAAGTGGGTTCTTGGGAAGGTGGAGCCATCCACTGAACTTCAAGAAGAGGTCATCAAAAGTCGAAAGGGAGTATTATTTAGGTGGATTCATTAGGAAATATAGGGAATAATATTTGAGATAGCTTGCCAAAGTCTTATTAGGGTTCATAAGAGGATTCAAAATCTTCCCCGACAACAACGCCAAATCACACAAGTTGTAGGTTGGGAAAATCTTGACCTAGCCAACAAATGGTGATATCTTTGAGAACACCTACCCACTGTCACCTTAGGCAGGTATTCCCGTGACTTTGAGATGATAGAATCACCTAAAGGGGGGAATCCCGGTGACCCTAGGGGGAAATGAGAGGGAAAGTGATATTATGGAAGTGTATCCCTTATAGGTCAAGATTCTAGGCACATAAAATGATTGGGAAAGCGTCCTAGTGGTGGCCAAAGGTTTCCAAGAAGTAAGAGCACCTACAAAGAATGACGTACCTACCCGAGACACAAGAACAAGCCAATTATATTCTTATATTGTTAGTTGGAAAAGAAAGTTAATCCCGCTTTACCTAATTTTAGCAACAAACAAATATATATCAGAAAACAAAAGATAGTAATAGCTACAAATGAAGATGCTAAAAGTCTAGTTAAATAAGAAAGAGACAAGCTAGTAAATACTAGTTCAACTGGAGAACGAAAGAGCAAGACTCTAGCATGAAATAAGGCTGAAGAGAAAGTGTCGTAGATATGTAATTTGCATCCTTATGTCTGTAACAAACACGTTATTATAATAGAGAAATCAGCCGTCAAAACTTGCCAACAATCCACCCAAAAAGTGTGCTAGCCTTAGAAGATTAATGTGGAAAATTTTTAGCAACTTTCAACGGTTGAGTAGTGAGTTATAAATGCAAATGTATTAGGGTTTCTGCAGCCCTAATGGCTGTATATGAGAAGTTATAACAGGAGAAAGAAATACTTAGCACAATGAGACGCCCTAGTAGCAATGACAAGCCTATAACATCAGGAAAAGATTGCAATTTGAACAATTTAATTATCTCGTGTTTTCACGTTGTTGGAGTTACTTCACACACACACCTAGAATTTATTTTTCCTAAGGTTTTTACTTGTTTAATAGTCATAATTAGTCATTATCCAGTCTCCTATATTTTAGGGGAGAATATTCCACCTGGAGAATATTTGACTCTTTCAGTTGACATTTCAATTTGACTAGTTGAGTTGAGTTTAGATGCTGCATTGGTTTTGTCACCATGCAACATTGGGATCATCACCATGTAATTCAATATTGCCTTGGTATCATCACCAGACTGGCATATTACCCTTGATTCCTTGAGTTAACTCCTCACTACTCTCTGTTTAGTCAGTTAACTGAAGACTAGTTGACTAGTTAACTCAACTAGGTGGACGCTCACTCCTGTAACTGCCTGAGAGACTAGACTAGGTGGCAGTTCACTCCCGTAACTAATGGCGTGTGTCCAGATCACTCTAAACCACCACCATGGCACATTGTCTCTCCTCCAGTGCACACTCATTGAGTTATATAGAGTATATCATGTGTAAATTATTCATTATTCACAACGATTATTGAGAATTCTTTCATTCTTTCTCTCCTTCTTCTTCTTTCTCAATTTCTCTCTGCAAATGTGTGTATTATTATTTATCTAGATATATTCTACGTAGGTTCAAAACATTTACATGGTATCTGAGCCAATGGACTGCTAAGCAAAATTTACACCAAAATTTTTTGTAGGTACAAAAGATTGAAGACAGTGGAAAGATGGAATTCCAAAAAAAATTCATTCTTACATCTTACAACTATTTTGCATGGAAGGATAAAATAGCCATACATCTTCGAACCAGAGGGTTGTATAGGTTAACCTTTAATACAGATACAAAACTAATATCAGCCATAGACAAATCCAAGTATTTAAATCGCATGGATGGGGCACTCAGAACAATTTGCATTCTTATTTCTCCCGATCTCCTTTTTCATATATCTTCTTGTAAGACACCCAATGAATCCTGTACCACATTGGAAGGGATATTTGGAAAACATGATGAGATGAGGGGACACATGCTAGAGGTGGAACTGCTCACATTGGATCCAAAAAGCTTCGACAATATCCAAGATTTCCTTACAAAATTCAAGGATTTACTGTCGCAACTCAAATCTTGCAGGGTTGATAAATTGAAAGAGGAGAAACAAATGGTTCTCACCATTCTCTCCAAGATTGGTCCTGAATTCTATGTATTTGTATCCACATTCCATTCTATCAGATTTGCCTCTAGAGCCACCTGGAAGATGCCTTCTCTTGAGGAATTTATCGAATCCTTGACACAAGAGCAAACTAAGCTCATCAACATGGGCACAATCAAAGGCCCAAGGGCACTTGCACTCACTATGCATGATGGAAGCTACAAATATCATAAATATAAAGATAAAGATAAAAGGAAATCTCATGCACATCCGAAGAAGGAAGGGTACATAAAACCCTTCATCGATGCCTCCGAATCCAAAGGGGAAAAGGGAAGAAAAGGGGAGAAATGCACGTACTATCACAAAGGATTCCATTCAGAATCCACATGCATGAAAAAAAAAAAGATCTGATGTCTCAAATACTTCAGAAAAACAACATTGGAGATCACATCCTTGAGGGTGCCAAGAAGAAGAAGCCATAAGATCCGAATTCCAAGAAAGGCAATTCTAGACATGCCTTGATTGCCATCAAATCCTCTCCCGATGCTTGGATCGTAGATTCAGGAGCATCACATCACATGGCTTCCTCAAAAGTAGTATATTCTTCATTGGATGCATGCAAAGGTCCTCCTATTCTGATGGGGAACAACTCTTCTGTCAAATTCATCGATAAAAGAAGGATTGAACTCACCAATGGAAGCTTCAAGAATGTGCTGCATGTTCCCAAAATTTCTGTCAACCTTCTCTCCGTGTATCAGATGATGAATTCTGGCACCGAAAATAAATTCATATTCACACCAATTTCCATGGACATATATGACACACAAACCAACTCCAGGGTTGCTACCGGTGAGCTAAATCACCAATCTAGATTGTATACATTTTCTGAATTCATTGAACCTGATTCTACTTTACTGCTTACTCATGATGATGAAAGTAGTAGGATACAACACGAAAGGTTTGGACATTTGAATTTTAGATACACACAACAATTTAGCAAGCACATATTGGTTGATGGTTTACCAGACATCCATTTCTCCAAGGGAGTATGTGAGGGATGTGTTCTCAGAAAACACCCTCAAGATAAATTTGACAAAGGAAAGTCTCAGAGAGCTTCTGCACATTTAGATGTGATCCACAGTGACCTTATGGGTCCTTTTC
>ML784245.1:1013026-1056612 GCA_009831015.1 Picea engelmannii | reverse complement strand
AATTCATGAAGGAAAGGATGATTCTCTTACACTTTTTGTGATTGTAGGTGGTTTCCGTGTCCTCTATCCATGGATGATTTTCTCCATAAGATCTTGATTATCCAATGCATTGAAGAAACACTTGATATATTTTGTCCATGCAATGATCTATTGACATCCACCATTAGGGAGAATTAATTAACTCTCCATTATTTTCAACATTAAACATCTGGTGTTAAATTTCAAAAACATCACCACGTGGACTTTGAAACAGGAATCTAATGTTTCAAAAACTTTGAGAAACTATTAATTGACCTAGATATTGTTGATGTGCACACAAGAAGCTAATATGAAGTGAAAATTTATGAGCACACCCTCCTTGACTAGTGCATACCCAAGGCCAAAATTGATATGAGAAGTCTCCTAGGTCGATTAAATCAAGGTTGATCACTTTTGTTCACTCTCCCATATTGATTAGGTCAATATCAATCACCTGCACAAATCCAAATGTGATTTATTTAATGGAGCCACACTCTCCTATAATGATTGGATTGAGCTTGATCACTTGGGATAAGCCCAATGTGACTTATTTATAGAAGCACACTTTCCTATGAAGATTTGGTCAATCTTGATCTCTAGGGTGCACATACTTTTCCTTGGGGTTCCTTAAGTAATAGACCCCATTAACAACAGAAAACCCTAAGAGGAATCACACTTTATTTAAGATCATGTTTCATATAAGCTTTATCCATCTTTTGGTCATGTGTGTATCAAAGTTATGATGGTGTGACCTTTGGATCTTAGAGCTTCCTCTTGGATAGTGGATATTGTCATTCTCTTATTAACATTGAGAAGGTTTCCCAATTTTCATCCTTCCTTCTATTGGATCAATTTTCTCATGGATGTTTAAAGAAAAGAGGATTGGTGAATGTATTGAAGACCATTGGATACTAAAGAGCCTTGAAGAGGATCAAACTACAACCATGAGGGACTTGGAGCCATCAAATCACTTCATATGCATGGATCTTGTTGATGGATCTCTTTATTCTTATTAATATAATCTCTTCTAATCATCCCCCACTTATTTGTGTTGATTTTATGTTATAGTTTCAATTCATGCACTCTTAATTGTATTGAATCTTGCAAGTAAGCTATAAGGGTTTTTTAATTTCTTGAATAAGTTAGATCTATAATTTTGCAAATTGTAGAGTAGGTAGGTTGCTTTTCTTGTCTTTTGTGTATGAATATTGGAGTTAGAACCTCTTCTTCTTTCTCATGCATTCAACATCCAACAAGGAGTGCAAGAGTACAAGTTCTCAGTTTTCCTTCTTTCTCTCAACTCTAGCTTGTTTTCTTACTTAATTCATATAGTAGATTCAAAACCTTTTTTTTTGCCACTAAACCTCCAATTATGTAGTGGGGATGAAATAGTACAACCATACGAAAATTCCCTTCAATAGTGGATAGCAGAATTATTTAGGGGGTGAGGATAAAAAATATTTTGGCCCTGCCTAATTGCATCTTGACCATCACTACTAGTGGATGTGGGGTGGAATATTTCAGCCTTGTATACAATCAATAGATGTTAAGAGAGGGAGGTTGGGAAATAAATCTAATGAACTACCACACAACTAAGAAGGTAGAATCTTGCTTATGTAAGTGATATGAAAAAGTAAAAGAGGGAAAGAAGAGAAATAATACAAGCACTTACCACTATGTCAATGATACTATGTGGAAGTGAGAGATCATGAAGGCTCCTTGTCATGATTACCCTCCTCATCATCTTTAGTATCATTGTTGCCATAATTATTATTCTTATCATTATGTTGGGCACTATTAATGACCCACTAATTAGTGGGTCCAATGGTGACTAACAAAATCATTAGGATATAGTAACACTCTCTATGTTGTAATATTAATGATTATGTACTTGAAAAATTATCTCTCCCTCTCTTTCTCTCTCTCTCTCTCTCTCTCACACACACACACACACACATGTGTGTGTACATATACATATATATAAGTCTAAAGGGTTAGTTCGAGTGACTTAACTTTCCATGCCAAAGTCGTAATGGCTAAGGAGGTCATGAGGTTGAATCCAATTGGATCCGACATGGTTTGGTGTTCATGCTATCCACCATTGACATTTACCCTAGGTTTCCTTCATGTAATGTGAGAAAGCGCCTAAAAGGTTACCTCAAAAAAAATTTCCATGCACATACACTACAACAAAAAGAGATCATAATCACTTAAAAGGTCAAAGTCCTAAAATGACTGAATCATTTGGTAGCACGATTGTTAAATGAAATCTCCTTTATTGTAACAATGATGTAATCATACTATGAGCATACCACATGTCTTTTTTTCATTATGTATTATGCTCATAGTGAATGCCTACAAAAGTAAATATAGTCTAATATCCATGCATTGGTCAAATACAATAATACATTATTTTACCAAAAAAATAAACATATTTATATGAGACAACAAGAAATACAATAATGCATTATTTTGCTAAAAATTTAAACATATAACTTAATTTTTTCTATGAGAAAATAAAAAATAGCAAAAATTATAAATTTATATAAAACAACCAAAAATATAATAATGCATTACTTTGCCAAAAATTTAAACATATAACTTAATTTCTTCTACTTCTATGGGACAACAAGAAATAGTTAAAATTATAAATACAAGAATGCATTATTTTGCCAAAAAATAAATAAATTAAACATATAACTTACTTACTTACTTTCTTCTACTTCTATGAAAGAACAAGAAATAATAAAAATTATAAATTTATAGTTAATTCATATTTTGATAAATTTATTAATATTTTTTCACATAATTGTGTTACATTGTTCTTATGAATGTGTAAAATAAAACACATTTTATTTTTCAATATAATACATATACTCCACCATTTTACTTTTCAATATAATACATATACTCCACCATTATACAGTATACATACATACGCAAACATCAATTTATATATTCTTGCATTTATTTAAAAAAATTATAATAACTACATAAATGATGAAATAACAAACAAGAAACCAAAAATCCAAAAAATATCCTAAAATATTCAAGAAAAAGGAAATAAGATATCTCGAGACTTTGGATTAAAAATCAAGAAGACAAACTTGCCCCAAGGAAGAGCAAGGTTGACCAAGTAAAAGTGGGGTATTTAGTGCAAAGTGTGCTTTTGCACCTTAGTGAAGTTCCATTTTTTCTTTTCGAAATTTTATTTTGAAAATTAGACCACTTGTTTTTTATTCTTTCTGCTGCAAAGTGGACTCATGGATTTTCTTTACACCAAATCCACATTTTTCTTACAAATTTCATATTGAAATTTACAAAGGAAAATAAAAGATCATTTTCATTTTTCAAATAGTTAATAAAATTATTAAAAATGAAGACATGGAATAGATAAACTATTTTCGGTATGTGCGTTTTCATTCAAGGATCATAGGAGAATTGATCTGTCTTTTGCTTTTGCATCTTGTTTCTTAGTTGTGTGGGTAATACCAGTGATTTTCATGGTCAAAACTAGAAATGGGTGTTCAATTTTAACGTGGGTTGTATATGTGATTTTAATTTTAATTATTAATATAATTTTATTATTATTGTTAAAATAATAAGTTAAAAATAAAATGATTTTCATGATCAAAACTAAAAATGGGTGTTCAATTTTAAAGTGAATTGTATATATAGTTTTATTTTTTATTATTAATATAATTTTATTAATATTATTAAAATAATAAGTTAAAAATAAAGAGAAATAAAAGATACCGGATTGCAACAAAATAGAGAATACTTAAAAATCTTGTAGATTTATTTTAATCTATTTATGAAATATCTTTCAATTTTCTCATCTCTCCTTTTCTTAACTCTGCATAACACAACCACATAACAAAATCTCCTTTCAACCTTTTTCACACTTTTTTATTTATTTTAAAATTTGAAATCATAGGATGATGTAATTAATGATATTCTTGCATTGTTAATCACTGACAATTTTAGTTGTATTTGTCTTTACATGAATATAATAATCTCCTTTCAACCTTTTTCACACTTTTTTATTTATTTTAAAATTTGAAATCATAGGATGATGTAATTAATGATATTCTTGCATTGTTAGGGGAAATGTGTTTGAGGTCATAATGTATTAAGGGGTAATGTGTTTGAGGTCATAATGTATTAAGAGGTGATTGTTCTATTGGTCATATGGGATTAAATGACAATGTGTATTAGGGGGTTTGTGTGTTTAGGTCCATAATGTGTTAAGAGGTGATTGCATCATGGTTCAATGTGGCTACTATGGTCAATACTTGTTAAAGGTCATATCGTGTTATTAAATGTCAAAGTGTATTAGGGGGTTTGTGTGTTTAGGTCCATAATGTGTTGAGGGGTGATTGCATCATGGGTTAATGTGGCTACTATGGTTAACAATTGTTAAGGGACATAGTGTGTTAGAGGATCATTTTAACATGGATCATAGGGGCTAGGGGGTAATGCTTATCTAGGATCAAGGTGTATTAAGGGTCATAAAGTGTCATGGGGCACACTGCATCACATGTCATAATGGTTAGGGTTTAGTGTATTGGGGGGTTAGTGTATTAGAGGGATTGAGTCACAAGTCATAGTGGTTAAGGGTCAATATATTAGAGGGTAAATGCATTTGAGGTCATCATCCATTAAGGGGTGATTGTGTATGGTGTCACAGTTGTGAAGGATTATAGTGTATTAAGGGGTTCTCGTGTTTGAGATCATAATGTTCTAATGGATGATTGAATTATAGGTCACAAGGATGATTGTGTCATGAGTCATATGTGTTAAGCGATATAGCTATTCTAGGATCAATGTGTTAGTGGTCATAGTGGTTAGTGTGTTTAGTAACATAGAATATTAAGGGGTGATTATGTCATGGATCAATGTGGTCAATATGATTAACCATGGTTAATGTAATGTACTTAGAGTCATAATGGTTGAGGGTAAAGTGTATTAGAGGGTGATTGCATCACATGTTGTCAGGCAAGGGATTTATCCCTTAATTCACCATAGAAAAATCAAGAAATTTATTGGTCACCCTAGGGAGGGGGTGGTCAATATTGTTTGGGGTAAAGAGAGATAATATATTCATGATTATTGATTAAGGCACAATGGTGAACATGGCTCTAAATGAATTAAAACCTTTATGAGGGAAATAACAACACCCCTATTTAACCAACCAAACAAGTGAACATTAACATTTATTATTGACTAGTGTAAATAAGAAAATCAAAATTGCTAAAATAAGAAAAAACTCTCATGAGCAGTGTTGGACAATTCTTAAAATGTCACGGGTTGAAAGAATTTGTCATAATTGTGACACTAAGAGGGTTGAAGATGAAAAACAATCTGAACATGGCTCTAAATGAATTAAAACCTTTATGAGGGGAATAACAACACCCCTTTTTAACCAACCAAACAAGTGAACATTAACATTTATTATTGACTAAAATAAGAAAATCAAAATTGCTAAAATAAGAAAAAACTCTCATGAGCGGTGTTGGACAATTCTTAAAATGTCACGGGTTGAAAGAATTTGTCATAATTGTGACACTAAGAGGGTTGAAGATGAAAAACAATGTGAACATGGCTCTAAATGAATTTAAACCTTTATGAGGGGAATAACAACACCCCTATTTAACCAACCAAGCAAGTGAACATTAACATTTATTATTGACTAGTGTAAATAAGAAAATCAAAATTGCTAAAATAAGAACAAACTCTCATGAGCGGTGTTGGACAATTCTTAAAATGTCACAGGTTGAAAGAATTTGTCATAATTGTGACACTGAGAGGGTTGAAGATGAAAAACAATTTCTTTTAGAATGTAGTGCATAATGAACATTAGATCACAATTTCAAAATATTTGTTATAATATTGATTTTCCTAATATTTTAACTCATCAAAACTATGGTGATTTAGGAACTCCTCTCTTAAAGTTGTTTGAGCATAGAAATAAAATTCTAAAGCAAATAGAGTAGTTCCTTACCTTTCTTAAGTTTTAATAGACCAAATTTGTTCTTAATGGATGTTAACCATCATCATCATCATCATCATCATCATCATGACTATAATTATTTTTATTATTATGTTAGATATTTTTTTAGTAATTGTTAAATATTGAACAAGCATTGCTTGTTATTGATAACGATGTTTTTGCATGCTTAATAAAGATATTTCGATTAATGTGTTTGTGGACATACATTGAGATGTTTCTATCCAATGAACAACACTAATAAATTGGTTACAAAATTTTGATGAATTGTCAAAATAAAGATATATCTTAAACATTTTTTTGAGTGGTAAAACACCCTAAATCTTGTAATGATTTAACGGTTGCCCACTCTTCTTCTTATAACATATTTTAAGATGTTGACAAAATGAATGAGGTTGTTGTATGGTTTCTATATATTCTTAATTATTAACATCTAATTTAAAATGTATAGAAATTTTATTATAAATATTTTATCATATTTTTTTTTTTGTTTTTTTAAATTTGGAAATTCTCAATATTATGAATAGTTAAAAAAAAATATTTGAACTTAAACAATATTTATCTTTTTTATTATAGTTATTTTTTTATTATAAGTAATAGATGGTGAATATATGAAATAAACTAATATGTAAATAAACTTAATTTTTAAAAAACTTTTTTCTCCAATTAATATAAATATTATTAAAAATTATAATTTAATTTATTTAATAAAATTTATCTAACCCATTGATTCATAAAAACAAAACTTTATCTACAATAATTAAAGTCTAAAAACTAAATTTGAAGAACGTGGGGTGTAAAAAGGACTTAAATATCTATAATTAGACTATGAAAATTCTTGATGACTTGTAGTTATCATCTTTGTCCAACTCATTGGACTTATTAGGGCTTTTGGAAACTTGTTATCTATTTATCCTTGATTGCATAGAGAGAGAGAGCATCTTGTTTTCGGTTTCACATCTTTTGACATTTAGACAGGTAGTCACATCGTGTAGGAATAGCGATGATGCTTATTCAAATGAAAAACCTTTCAACTTATCTTCGATGAAACGCAACATGTATATGAAAAGGAGTTTCATTTCTTTTCGTAATTTTCTACTTTTTCTACAGACGTCCCACATGAAAAGAACACGACACTACACGCCAACATGGCATGACAAGCCTATAGTTTGAAATGGAGGGGATGTAAACATTAAATATTAAAGTAGTGAGCTTTCATTACCAAGAAATGTAAGAGAAATGAGGTGAACATGGGTTGAACGTGTCCCACCCCTTGACCAACAACACCTTTCTCTTAACTAACAATGAAAACGAGGGAGAATAGGTATTTATGAATCGTAACTTCTGGGTAACTACGTCAAAGCCATGGTCATACCCAACACTCCATTTGTCAAATATGGGAGGCATCTTTTCTAAAACAGGGGGAATTCTGAGCGGGAGAACCCTATACAGCAGAGCTCCGCCGACTCCCTCAACAACCAACTACTCTTGTTTAATAATTCAACCCATGACTTTAGGAGGAGGATGAAAGGAAAATTAAATCGTCCAAGCCCGCCGAAATTGGGTAGCACCCGGAAATGGGGCTCAGATTCTCTCCTTCCCACTGCTTTCACATTGCATTATTCTCTAGGGTGGGCAGGGAGGACGAATCTAGTTCTAGTATTTGGACGCTTCGGCCGCTCCTGGATTTTCTTGTCCGGTTTTGACGCCAAAGTCAATGCCTCTGTGCACTCATTTCAACGGAATGTAATGATTTTCTCACCAACTTTGACGCTCCCTGTGGCATTTTCGCACGTCCGGGGTTGGTGACGCCTGCGGCTGACCAGTGGCACAGCGACACCTTGTTAATTAATGCGAGGAACCCACAGGAATAGAGAGAGAGGACAAGTCTGAAACGAACATGATATACGTACGGCACGTCGCGACCCTAAGACCACGTGAGTCCCCACCGCCAGAAGGAGAATCGTTGAAGAAGGGGCGAAGTTGGAAGGAAGAAACGAGAAAGGATGTGGATTACTTTTGAGGGGTGCCCCGCTCCGTGGGGCATTCACATCGTCGTAAATCACGATGAGAGCATGAGTGTCGTCACGTTCAAAACGCCGACTATGCATGTTACATGTCAATTTGTGGATAACTAGGGTTTTGTTTCATGTGCAATGGTCAAAACTAGTAGGCTTATTAGGTTCACCGTGAAAATGACATGGGACCACTTTTTCCACCCATTCTTCTTGCCGTTTTTTAGACGATAACACTCTATGACCCATTCTTGCTATATATACATTGCTCATTAGGCTATGACCCATTCTTGCTATATATACATTGCTCATTAGGGCTTCATACTTTAAAAGCTATGGGAACAGCAGTTCAAAACACAAAACTAAAACTTGAGTAGGAAGCTCCAAGCACATAGGAATTCAAAACATAAAACTTGAGTAAGAAGTTAAGTACATGTTTAATGACTAAAAACATGTGTTTCTCTTTACAAAGTCAATAGATTCCAAAAGAAAAATTAAAGTATGTACAATTCGATAGAATTTAATAATTAAATTATTGCACTTCATTTAATAGTTCCAATTTCTTCTTCTTAAATGTGTTCTAGAAAAATGTTAGAATTCTCAAGAGTAAGAAATATCATATAAATATTATTTGGTTTGTAATGTTCTTCCGTCTTTATAACGTATGGTTTACATGAAGCACATTTTGCCACCGATGCTCGATACGATTAGCAAGAAAATAATTGTGTTATTTCTTTGTCACTAAAATAATGGTCAAATCCGTTACGGGTGTCTTTCTTTCCTCGATTTTCATTTCTCTCATATAAATATCAACCAATAATTAAATTATAGATAATGTGTATTTTAATTTATAAATGAAATGCGACAAAGAGAAGTTGTAAGCATATAAAATTGACTTTGTCTTAAGAGACATACGGATGATCTAAAATTAATAAACGTTGACTTAGCACTATACCAGAAGTGAATTAATATTCTGGTTCTGATCCTCTTTTTAACTTTCTACCAAACAATATATTCTTATCGTGTTCGACTCTTATTCATAACTCAATTCCATACAAATACAAATTCATATATTGGATTGTAATATCTTGCACGCAAATTTCAATATTTGATCATGTTTGCTTTTCCCCAGGTATATTCTATCTCTATCTATATTTAACTTAACCAATTAAGAATTTAACGTGGTTATTTAACTGGATTTGAAAAAAGCATTTACTGTATCATATTCCCGGTGCATGATGTATAGACAAAATTTCTCCATACAATGTCTTGTCAAACATTCCAGTGTTGAAATGAGTTTAAATTTATGTTTTAAATCATCTAATTTCACAACGTCCTTCTTTACACATTTGACGATATAATTCTTACATACGTGGCTCCTCAAAATACTTGCAATATTTAAATTCTTGACCGCCCAAGTCTTCTTACCGTTAAAATGAGTTTAAATTTATGTTTTCCTTTTCCATGATGTAAATTTCAGAACTCCTCTTTTAAAGATTAAATGTTTCTAACATGCAATTATATAATTCAAATCAAAGTTTTGGATATGCATTACTATACAAACAATTTAGGTTTAAACTTTAGTGGATGTAAAGTGATTGTCTATGGTAAATGTGAATGCCATAATCGACAATCTCATTAATGCCATAATCGAAAATCTCATTAATGTTTGAAGATTTAAACTTTGCATATCTTTTGGATGTTTTTTGGTAACATTTTTTTGTTTGATTTTGCCCGAAATCCCGTGATGAATGGTTGGATTTGCAGATTTGTATAATTTGAGTGCCCGAGAGGTTTTTTAGCATGCTGAATCCATTTATGCATTCAAAAATGCAATTTAAACCACAAAAAATAGCGATTTTATTCAATTTTACTTTGTCGGATTCCGGCCAAAAAACCCAAAAGGTAGAACGTTTAGCCAATGCATTTAAACTTTAGTGGATGTAAAGTCCTTGTGTATGGCAAATGTGAATGCCATAATCAACAACCTCATTAACGTTTACAGATTTTCATGCATTAATGTGATTATTTTAAGCATTCGGCTAGTTCCTTGTTAGTAGGTGTTTGTTTGAAATTTTTGTGGGTGAGGTGCATTAGTTTACATCAATGGTTTACTAGGCATGTCATCCACAAATCTTGGTAAACATCCCTTGGGTTTCCACACTATGTCTTCCTTGGAAAAAAACAATTCAAATCAAAATTGTCTTACTTTTAAGCCACTTCAATTATTGACTATGTTGTTTGTTCTATATATGATGTGATGTAGTTTATCTATCAAAGTTATGTAGGAGAAAGAGTACACTGTAAGTCTAAATTTTCACAGTTTGATGACAATCAAACCTTTTTTTGTGTAATTTCTAGTTACTTGTTCAGATGGAGGAAACAATAAGTGTCAAAACTATTTTTGGGGTCTTAACCTTCTTTGGAGAATCTTTTCAAGATGAATTACAAGTTTTGTTGAGTGTTTTGAAAGTGTGAATTTTGATTCAAAAATGTGAATTCAATTTCAAAAGTGTAAATTTTGATTATGAAAGTGTAAATATCGATTCCAAAAGCATGTATTTGGATTATGATATTGTTGATGTAGATTGTTAATTGTGTGTTTCAAATTTCAATATTAATGTCAACATATTTATTTATGTATGTGATCGCATATAACTATGTTATACATGTTGGAAATGTGTTGTATTCTTTGCAAGTAGACTTATCCACATCTTGATGGTTTGTGGGGGGCCAATTGGCTCCCCATCTTATAGTTCACGCCAAGAGCCCTCAAAAACAATAATGGTCCATTATTTGTTTGTTTTGTGCTTTTTTGGCTAATGGTTTTTGGCCCATTGTAACCTAATCTTGATTAAGGGATTAGTGTTCTAATCTAATCAAGGTCAATTGAAGCTATATTGTGAATGATTAAGTTAATACGATGAGGTACAGAGGTGCAAATTAAGATGCTTTTCTTGTTTAAGGGTTTCTATGGTAAATCTTGTGTATATTGTGTGTAAATGTGCAAACATTTCTTTCTATTTAAAGATTTTGTAAGCATTGTCTTTACTGAATAGGTTTATTAAGTTCTTCATTTGAGATCAAATCAATCTTTTTAGCTTCAGGGGGATGCCTTTGTTGTTAGGGTTTAGTTCATTTTGTGAAGAGAAAGGGTATATTGGGTCTATGATAAACTTATTCTTGAGTGGGAGCTTTGCATAGTTGAATCTTGTGTGAAGAGTAATGGTAAGCAATTCAAGAACGAAGATAGAGAAATTTAAGGTTTAGAGTGTTGAGTTATGGAAGCTTAGGATGGAACATCTTCTTATGGATGGAGATCTATGAGTTACTGTGTTGTTGGCCCTCGACCAAGTTTTGAGGAAACATTGGTCGTGTTTGACCACTTTTGGGACTTCAACAGGCTGGTCGAAGATGGAGCGCCCAAGCGGAGCTGAGACCGCAAGATGTCACTTATTTTGTGGGTTTGTGGACCCAACAAAGGGGTTTAATAGGGTTTATGTAACGGGTTATGGGATGTCATCCCATGGGTTTACCCATGGTTAGGCCTTTTTGTAAATGTATAAATAAGTAGTAGCTAAGCAATGTAAAGGTTACTAATTGACTTAGTGCATGACTAGTTGGCTTTGTGCAAGAGTATGCTAAGACTTGCGGAGCTAAGTGCAAGTGTTTGTAAGTTTCTTTGTGCACAGACGTTGTATGTAAGGCTCTGTGCCTCGATTGGGTTTTGGGAAGGAGGATCTGGCACGCAGGGCGCAGATCTCCTGTCCTTTGCGAAATTTTGGCTCTGTGGCTTTGTGCACAGGAGTAGATGAATGTAAGAAGATTGAATACTAATAAAGAAGAAGAAGTCGTTGGTGGACGTAGCCCCGCACTGGGGTGAACCACGTATATCCTGTGTCTTGATGTGATTTGTGCGATGTGGATTATGCTGTTTATTTGCTTAGTTCTACTATTATAATGTATGATGAATGCATCTGATGTTGTTGCTTAGTGCTTAATGGTATTGAGATGAATGAATGCTAGATCTGAGCTAATGCTATGTGCTAAGTGATTGGAAGTGCTTGATCTTTATTGTTACTACGTTGATCTATAACAAGGGTTTAATCTGCGATGTGAATGAGACTCATGAACTAATGCATATTGTTGGCTAAGTGCTCTGCTAAGTGTTGTAATCACAGATCCGTGTCCCAGCTTGGTTGTAGACACCTGAGTCCTGCAACCCCCCTGCCTCTACCTCGAGTGAGACTTCATTTTCTTCGCAGGTGTTTCCAAAAGGGCCGGTAGTTAGGGTTTTGTTGGTGCGATGTTGAAGCGTTGAACCCTGGGTCTGCCCCTGTCCCAACAAATGGTTCCGTTTTTGGGACCGAAAACTATGATTGTTGGGAATTGAATAAAAGAGAAAGCTCTGTGCGTAGATCTATTGTTGTAGTGCGCAATATTCTACTTGACTTGTGAAGCTCTGTACTAAGAAAGAAACCCGATCTGAAGAAAAGAGGTAAGATCTTAAAGCTTTGTGCTCTGGTAAGGGTAAGATAAGTAGAAAATTTTTCTTCGAAAGCATGAATCTAGGTATGTTTGATAGCTTTTGTCCTAGTCTGAAAGCTAGGGCATAGTTAGAAGAAATAATTGATCTGAATAGAGAAATATATGTTTTTCCTATGCACAGAAATAATTTTTGGACTAATAAGTGGATGCAGGAACCTAGAAAGAATTTTTGCAGATTGCAGGTCCAACATTGTGATCCCAGTGCGCAGTCCGAGAAAGGTTGGGGATCATTTAAAAGAAAGAGAGGATTGAAACTGTGTTATAATTGCAGAAGACCAGGACATCTTGCTAAGGAATGCCCTGGTATATGCCCTATTTGTCTTTGTTGTAAAGTTATTGGTCATGAGGTTGAGGATTGCGCAAGAATGATTGCTAAAGTTGAAAAGATGAACATGAGACAAGAAAACTATAAATAATGTCAAGAGACTAAGGATATGTTAGAGAATCATAAAGAGAAAGAGTCAGAGACTATGTTAGTATAGTTAAAATAAGTAATGGGTGATCATAGAGACATTAATTTACTAGAGATCCTGAAAGAAAAATAACGCATAATTACAAGAATAGAAGACTTCGACATAGACTATGTATTGGATGAATAAAAACATGTGAATATGATTCCAGAAAGCACTTGGGAAATTTTGGGAAAGCTTGTTATGGTACATTCATTGGGAAGGGTATGATTATTTAAAAGAAAGATGACAACCCTATGTGGAAGAGTTACTAATATGTACCTATGATTGCTCATGAAACATCGACTGAAGAAGAATTTGAAGTCATTAAGTTTATTGAGAACAACGCTCTGTTTCCACTTTTGTTAGGAAAGACTTGGATTGAGAAGGATCGAATCAAAAGGAAAGCAGAGGAGAAAGATACAAAGCAGAAAAAGAAAGAACTAAGGGACTTCATAACCAGAAAAATAGAGCGACTAATAGAAGAACAAGAGGATAAGTCGAAGCAATAGAGGACAAGAGAATTAGATGTCGAAGTTGAAAGAATGCAGGAAGATTTGAAGAACCTGTCCATGTAAGAAAGAAGTGTATCCACCCCAAAAATAGTAAGAGAAGGGACATTAACCTCAGAATCTGTAAGAGCACATCAGCAGTGCGAAGTCACTTTACTAGGAGAAGATAAGAATACAAATGGGAAGAGGATTCCAGAAATTGTTAAAGAAGCTCAGATCACAGGAAAGAAGGCCAGGAAGATCAATAAGAAGAAAGCAAAGTTAGAAAAACTACAGAAAGCCACAGAGAATAGGTCCATTACCTCGCTTGTCTGTTCACCTACCCGATTTACTTGGTTACAAGTGTGAATGTCGGGCAAAGCTAATGCGTTAGAGTAGTTTGTGGAGGAGATTCTCATGGATCTCATGGATGAGAAAGTTATGTCTGTAGGAATACATGCATCATTGACTAGGGGACTGCAAGAATCCCCTTCGACTACACGTCGTTCTAGTCAAACCACGACTGAGAAGCAAAGAAAGCACTGCGACGATCTGGCTAATGCGAAGCAGATCCCATCAGTCTTGCCAGATTACATACCACCTTTGGCTGGCGCGGTTAACCGCAACATCATCCCACGCGACTTAGAGTACACATTGATCATTGCGTACATCCCAAAGGGGATACACGTAGTTGGACCCCAGTTAGGACAGATCCCATCTCTGAAGAATAGCGATTTCAACCTCGACGATAGGAAGAACTACACGATGCTCGTGCCCCATCGGTATTTGATGAAGACGACTGGGAAGAATCCATGCATAGTCTCCTAGCCGTGGATTAAGGAGCTCGCATAGTCAATGATAATGAATGTGATGAAGATCCCTCACTTTGGCCAACATCAGGAGGTTAACGCTTGCGTTAAAATCCTCCTGTCGTGCTATCACGGAGGATATCTGTGGCTTGACAGATGTGTTACTATGGATCTGATGTTGATCCACCTGATTACAGAGCTGAGCATGTAGGGACCAGACCTGTAGAAGTTCTACCTAGGGAAGACTTCATATCGCTCCCTGGCACAACGCATAAAGGAGGATTATGGCGATGTAGAAAAGGGAAAGCAAGGCTACAAGGTAGCCTCTATCCAGGATGGTGCAATGTGCTTTGCTTTCCAACTTATAGCTGGCAAGCTCGTCAGAAAGAACCGTCCGACACAGGTCATTAGGTTCATAGTGGACCTCGATGGGAAGTGCGTGGAGGGTATGCAAATGAACTGAGCGAGTTACCTCGTCAACGAGCTCAAGAAGGACTAACGTGAAGCACAGGATTAGGGGTATGAATTCCATTTCAGTTGGTTACTGGTATTAACCGCATTTGTCGCTTGGAAGATGCCAGAAGGAGCGACATTTCCAGAAGTTGAGCCATCAGAGTCATTGGCCGCGAGTTTCTCCACCTTGTGGTATACAAATGATATGTCGAAGCAGTGGCAGTCGAACGCGGTGTTCCATGCCTATTACCAGCAGCTGAAGCATGCTATTGAGGCATATCCCCGCATGACACTGAAGACATTGCATCAATACAGAACGCTAGTGAAGTTTCGCGTAGACTGACACTTTATCTATATCACTGCGTGAAGGGATGAAAGCAAGGAGAAGTTACAATCCTACTGTAAGATGACCGACGAAGACATGGAAGAGATCACCAAAGAATGGTCGACAAAATTCCTTGTACCAATTGAAGATGCAGAGCTATCCGACATGAACATCATAGGAAGCCCCTTGGTCACCCACATCGAGCATGTTGGACAGAGCAACAGGAAGAAAAAGAAGAAAAAAATAGAAGTTCAGAGGATAGAGATCAATGAAGAGGACAACGCCTCCGACGAAGATGGAACTGACTTGCCAGGAGGAGGAGGAGGAGAAGACCAAGGTAATGGAAAAGGATAAGGGGACGACGCAGAAACGAAAGAAGAATGAAGAGCTACACTGCGTTAGGATACCCTTATTGGAATAGAGGCTTCACAGAAAAGGAAGGCTTATCTAGAGAAACCTTCGGCAAGAAAGAAGACCTGCGCTAATAAACCCTAGTTGAAGAATGTGCTCGCAAAGGACGATGTCGGTCTGATCATCGAAGCCATGGAGGATGCTTCATATGATACCTTGAAAAGACATGGAGTGAAGCAGGAAACACTATATGAAAGAATCGAGAAGGAGTTGAAAGAGATACACCAATATATCCACTCCAGCCGTGCAGTATCTGTTGCGCCTTCTTCATCGAAGATTGCAGAATTGGGGGATGAGCCCGCCCAATTACGAAGATTAGCAGATGCAACAGAGGCTCGACTCCATCGAGTCCAAGAATAAAAGGAGAAGGCCACGGAATCCTTGAAGAAAGAAAAGGAGGATGTCTTAGAACAACTACGATTTGTGCAGTCTTGCGTAACCGCCTACGAGAAGGAGAAAGATGAAATTCAAACGATGTTCGAGGAGGACAAAGAAATGATGCAGAAAGAAAAAGACCAGCTGCTCACAGAGCAGACTGCATTCAAAGAAGCGGTGACTACAATACTTCGCTTTGTGCCGGGCCTGACATAGGAGGAACCAAAGTCAGTCGAGATAAAAGTGGGGAAGCTCGCTGAGGCCATTCAACAACTTCAAGTGCCAATAACGAAGTTAGAGATCTGATGTAGACCCCCCTTCTCTCCTAAGAACTTCATGACCTCTCGATCTAGGATCGATCAAGAAACTGAGTCTGATTGACTCTTTGGCCCTCAAGAACCTCAAATCCACTTAACAAGCCCTCCTTCCCTTAAAGCGCAGGTTATATGGAACCCATGACTTTATCCTTAACACCTTTAAGCTTCAACGTATTTAGACGCTCGCTCTCCTGGTTAAGCCCCTCCCTTTATGTGACTAAGGCTGTGACCAGTTGCCTAATCGAAAGGCGCGTCGTGACTTCGTGTATCAAGTCTTTGCATGCGAGTCACTCTGACTCTCTCGACTTTCGAAATCCCGACAGGATCCTAGTGCATGCTAGCCTCTCTATTCTCCTTCACTGATGTGACCTTTTTCTATGACCATGGGCCAATCTTTCGAGCACGTCACGATTTCCTGTTTCGTGAGTTTGCACTTCTCGAATCGTCTCCCTAGACAATCAACGGTTGAGATCTCTCCTCAATCCGACGAATCAGATCAAATCACAATTTTGCGATTTGCGAGCTCCCAAAACTCTTACCTATGATTTCTTGAGTTACGAACTCCCGACAAGACCAGATATATGGTTCAACTCCCTCCTTCGATCAGTGGCTATGATCAAATCGCGATTTCATGATTTGTGAGTTCTTGTAACTCTGCCTTTGACTTCTTTGAGTCATGAGTCAATGCAATGTTGATATCTCGCCACATGTCCTCCTTGATGATGGATGGTCCCAATGATTTCAAAATGATCAACGACTATGATCCTTTCGTGAGATCTCACTTCGTAAAACCTCAAGGCTCTTCCCTTTGACCTTTCCACTCTACGAGTCAGCGAAATGCTGATCCCTCGCCACTTGTCCTCTTTGACAACATATGACTCCGATGATTTCAGAGTTTCATCAGTCCGATTATCTTGTACACTTTCAAAGGTTTATCGTTAGTGCACCTTACCTTTATTGGATGACTACGACCCTTTTGGCGTGTAGATTAGACGACTAAGATCCTTTCTATGGCTCTTAGATCGAACGACTGAGATCTTTTCTTTGTGCTTAGATCGAACGGCTGAGATATTTTCCTTCACGCTCACTCCTCATTTTTTAGACGTTGGTCGGATGGTCTAGATCTTTTCCCTTGAACTTACGCTTTCTTCTAACTTAGAAGATTTTTGAAAGATTTAAAAGCTTTGAACTTTATCCTTCCTGCAAGTCCGCTTCTTGGATCTCATTTTCACTTATTGGAAAGTGATACCCCTCCTGAGCTTGATCTCCTCAAATATTTTGATCTCCCAAGCACTTCCTACTTTTCCAAAAAAATCGTCAAACTCAGATCCAAATATTCTTGAAAAGAATGCTTTCCTGCCTTCCTGTCATTCCTCTGTTCTCGTCCTTCGAATTCTTTATAGAGTCTCTTCGACTCTTCGTCTAATTCTAGACCTCTGCACTCTTTGCAACAGATATTTACCCAAGATTTGGGTTCTTGTGACGACTGTGCACACCTTGCGGTAGTCACTTTACACTTCCTGCAGAGAAACCTTACATTGTTCCTCCTGATCTTACGAATCGAGACAGATTCTGTCGATGCACTCCTTGCGGACCGAATTCTGGATATGTGCACTCCTTGTAGCAGATTCTTATGAAAGATCTGGATTCTTATGGACGACTATGCAGTACTTGTAGCAGTTACCTTGCACTCCTTGCAAAGGAAATATTATGCTATTTCTCCCAAGATTTACGAGTCGAAATAGACCCTGTCAACGGACTCCTTGCAGACTGTGTGCACACCTTGCACCGACTCACGAAGAAAATAGATTTTTAAATTTTATGCAATCATTTCAAAGCTACATACACTCGTAGCAATATTCCTTCATTCTTGAAAAGATTAATGACAACAACAAGGAAATTGTAAACAATATTCACACCATACATTGGGTCAATTTTCCTCTGTTATCTTCATTCAAAATCAAGAAAATGGTTACAACTAAAATCATAGCAACAATTATTATTCAAAAATTCCTACTTGCTCATAATTCTTGTAACCATCTTTAGGGCATACAAAACCTCTCTTTATACAAAAGAAACAAACTAACTTGTACCTAATTGCGGTTACATCGAGACTAGGGTTAAACTCCCAGGTCACACGTGCTCATTTTTGTCTACGCGCATGATCTTTCCTTTTTCTGTTTCTATCAGCTACCAAAGATCTATAGTACTGGCTCGCGTTCGAGGTTTCGAATTGGTCCTCAGGTGCTGAGTTGTCCTGCCACATGTACTTGTTGACGATGCTCCTACATCATACTCCCCTCGAAAAAATTTCATGGACTCTTGTTCATGAGCTCCTGCGTCGACTTTCCATGCTTCTGGATATCATATTCACTCTCCCAACTGGCATATTCTATTGGGTGTCCCTTCCACTTGACCAGATATTCAAAATAGGTCTTCCTCCTAGTCTTCTTACCAATCCTCTGATCAACAACCTTTTTCATCTGTGGTTTTTCTACTATAGGCATTTGTTTCTCCCACTGGATCTTCTCTTGCTCTGCTGATCCCTCTGCGTCATCCTTCCTGTAAGGATACAACTCTGAAACGTTGAATATGGGTGATATGCCCACATCATCCGACAACTCGATCTCATAGGGGTTTGCATCAAACTTCATCAATAAGTTTCCCAAACTTCTATTTACCACCTTAGTCTGTCCATTTGTCTGAGGGTGACAAGATGAACTAAAGGACAAATCTGTCCCCAACTTCTTCCACCGTGTTCTCCAAAAATGACCAATAATTTTTGTGTCTCTGTCCAAGACAATTCTTCTGGGTAGGCTGTGAAGTCTCACAACTTCCTAAAGAACATATTTGCAACATGTGTTGCATCACTGGTCTTCTGGCATGGGAAAAAGTGTGCCATCTTTGAAAATCTATCCACCACCAAAAATATGGGATCACATCCTCTTTGCGTTCTTGGTACTCCCAACACAAAATCAATCCCTTCAACAATTGATTACCCTTGAAAAACAATCCTCTTGAATCATATACCCCACGGCTTGGAAAATCATGAGCTCTTGCTCATGGCTCCCTCTGCTATGTTGTTGAGATCCTCTAGGGTCCCATACTTTCTCTTGGAGCTGTTCATCTGATCCTTTTCCTTTCTTTTGCTGCTGCTTTTGTTTCTTCTTTGCTGCTATGGCAGGTCCTCCTCTGTTCAGCCTCCTCCTACTGACAAGTTCTTTTGCTAACCCCAACATCAGACTTATGATTTATTCGATCATCTCGTCCAGCTACTCAACTGGCTGGTCCTTGTTTTGTAGACTGCTCTGCTGCACTTCTTCCTTGTCAATGGTTAGATCAACCTGATCTCCCTTGATGCCTTCATCTCATGTGGCCTTAGATTACCATCCTGCTGTAGAATCTAGTTTTGCAGTCTCATCACTGAGCTGCTGCTCAGCTTCTTCCTCTGACAGATTAGCTTCTATCATCTCCTCTTGTGTTGGTTCAACTCCAACTTCTTCCAGCTTCTCCCTAGGTTGGTATACTCCTCTAACTGTTTCCAATTTGATATATTGTATATGCCTACTCTGCATATCTATCCTCCTCTCCAGGGATTCCAATTCCTCATACAACTCAAAAAAATCTATGTTGTCTACCTCCTCTTTTGCTGCAGGCTCCAATGCTGCAGTTATCTCCCTTTTAGCTTCATGGATGAAAATTTTGAGCAATTCTGCTAAATGTTCTCCTCATGAAATCTGCATGACTGTCTCTTGGAAGCCATGCCCTAGGTTTGGATCGTTCAACCAATTGCCCAACATCTTCAGCTCTCACTCCCATTGAGTGAGCAATTCATCTGAATTCTCCTAATTTTCTGTTGGGGCAGACATCAATATCTTCTCCTTCTCCTCATCTTTGACATTCCTTGCTGGCTGTGTTTCTTCTGCTACACCTGCATCATAGACACAATTAGATTTAAAATCATTCGGCCCCATGGCCTTCTTCTCAGATTTTTGTTGCACTACCTCCTCATGTGCAACTCTTGCATTAGTCTCTGCTGGACTATTTGGCAGGAATATTTGAATTCCCCCAATGATTAGAACACACCTCTGATCCTCCTCTGCTGCGATGGGAGTATTTAACTTCTCATCATCTTCATTCACATGGTTTGAAAACCCACATGAATCTTCATCTATCATCACTCCTTGTTGATATGGACTCTCATCTGAGTTCATCTCTTCTCCCTTGCCCACCTAGCACTCTGGGATTCCTCCTCTGCCCACCTAGTAGTCTATGAGATCCAATGATCCCCCTTTATTTCCCACCTGGAAACTTGAAATTCCATCACTACCGTCCTAACAGTCTATGAGATCATCCACTGATCTCCTTCCATTTCCCACCTGACAACTTCAAAGTTCACTTCTGCCCTCCTGGTAGTTTATCATACCTGTAAATGATCTCCCTTCCTCATCACCGAGGGTTTATTTGAATTATGGCTCACAGATGCAAACCAGATCTTCCTCTGTGTCACTGAGGTTTTCATCATACCTCAGCCACTTCCTCAATTCTTGTTGCTCTTTTCTGGACAACAACCTTCGGACAAGCCATTTTGCTTTCCTCTTCAAAGGTCATTCATATGTCCAACGTGTCTTTGTCTCTTGCTGTATCTTCAATGTTAATTTCTCCATTCTTTCTCTTATGTTAGTGAGTTCCTCATCAATTTCTGCTTTACTTTTCTTTTGGCGGTCTCCTCTTTGACCATGCTCATGGCCTTTAATAGCCATCTTTTTTGTCTTCAACCCTCTCAGGTATCTACCATTTTCTGCACACCATGCAACCATATTTACAGAGTATCAATACTCTATCTTCCTTCACCTACTGTCCACAAGTGAACTTCAACTTCTAATACCATTTGATGTCATCAGATTATCACTATTTTCCTTTCCACCTTTGCCTACAATCTGTAGACATAATCCAGTTCTTGATACTACTCGTCGTAGTCAGAATGTCTTTTCTATCTCCTTCACCTGAAATCTGCAGACGACATCCACTCTGATACCTCTTGATGGTATGAGACTATCTCCTTTATCCCTTTTCGTCTTTCTCTTTCACCTGAAATCTACAGACGAAAATTTCATCTCTAATACCACTTGATGGCATCAAATCATTCTCTTTATCTACCCTCTACTACATAAATTAAAAATCTGAACTTTGATACGACTTGATGCAGGCCCCCCTTCTCTCCTAAGGATTGCATGACCTCCCGGTCTAGGATCGATCAAGAAACTGAGTCTGATTGACTCTTTGGCCCTTAAGAACCTCAAATCCACTTAACATGCCCTCCTTCCCTTAAAGCACAAGTTATATGGAACCCGTGGCTTTCTCTTTAATGCCTTTAAGCTTCAATTTATTTAGACGCTAGCTCTACTGGTTAAGCACCTCCCTTTATGTGACTAAGGCCATGACCAGTCGCCTAATCAGAAGGCGTGTCACAACTCCGCGTATCGGGTCTTTGCATGCGAGTCACTTCGACTCTCCTGATTTTCGAAATCTCGATAGGAGCGTAGCGCTTGCTAGCTCCTCTATTCTCCTTCACCAATGTGACCCTTTGCTATGACCGTGGGCCAATCTTTTGAGCACGTCGTGATTTTGCGTTTCACGAGTTCGCACTTCATGAATCGTCTCCCTGGACAATCAACGGTCTAGCTCTCTCCTCGATCTGACAACTCAGATCAAATCATGATTTCATGATTCGCGAGCTCCCATAACTCTTACCTCTGATTTCCTGAGTTACAACCTCCCGACAAGACCAGATCTACGATTCAACTCCCTCCTTCGATCAACAACTATGATCAAATCATGATTTCATGATTCACAATTTCTTGTAACTTTGCCTTTGATTTCTTTGAGTCACGAGTGAGAAAAATACTGATCTCTCACCACATGTCCTCCTTGATGATGGATGATCTCAATGATTTCAGAATGATGAATGGCTGTGATCCTTTCATGAGTTCGCACTTCGAGAAACCTCATGGCTCTGCCCTTTGACCTTTCCACTTTGCGAGTCAGCGAAATGCTAATATATTGCCACATGTCCTCCTTGACAACGGACGACTTCGATTATTTCAGAGTTTCTTAAGTCCAATTCTCCTCTACACTTTCAAAGGTTTATTGTTAATGCACCTTACCTTGATCGGACGACTATGACACTTTTTGCGTGTAGATCGGATGACTAATATCCTTTCTCTGGCTCTCAGATCGAACGATTGAGATATTTTATTTGTGCTTAGATTGGACGACTGAGATATTTTCCTTTGCGCTCACTCCTCATTGTCTGGACGTTGGTTGGACGGTCCAGATCTTTTCCCTTGAGCTTACGCTTTCTTATAACTTAGAATATTTTCGAAAGATTTAAAGGCTTCGACCTTTATCCTTCCTGCGAGTCTGCTTCTTGAATCTCGTTCACACTTCTTGGAAAGTGGTACCCCTCCTAAGCTTGATCTCCTCAAATATTTCGATCTCCCAAGCACTTCTTTCTTTTCTGGGAAATTCGTCAAACTTATTTCCAAAGATTCTTGAAAATAATTGTTTCCCGCCTTCTTGGCATTCCTCTATTCTCATCCTTCGACTTCTTTATGGAGTTGCTTTGACTCTTCGTCGAATTCCAGACCTATGCTCTCTTTTCAACATATATTTACTCAAGATTTGAGTTCTTGTGACGACTGTACACACCTTGTGACAGTCCCTTTACACTTCTTGTAGAGAAACCTTACACTGTTCCTCCTGAGATTACGAATCGAGACAAACTCTGTTGACGCAATCCCTCCGGACTGAATTATGGATCTGTGCACTCCTTGCAACAAAATCTTACGCAAGATCTGGATTCTTGCGGATGACTGTGCACTATTTGCAGCAGTCACCTTGCACTCATTGCAAAGGAAATCTTATGCTAGTTCTCCCGAGCTTTATGAGTCAAAACAAACCCTGTTAACGCACTCCTTGCGAACTGTGTGCAAACCTTGCACCAACTCACGAAGAAAAGCGATTTTTAAATTTTATGCAAGCATTTCAAAGCTATATACACTCGTAGCAAGATTCATTCATTCTTGAAAAGATTAACGATAACAATAGGGAAATTGTAAACAATATTCACACCATATAGTGGATCAATTTTCCTCTGTTATCTTCATTCAAAATCAAGAAAATGATTACAGCTAAAATAAGAGCAACAACTACTGTTCACAAATTCCTACTTGCTCATAATTATCATAACCCTCTTTAGGGCGTACAAAAACTCTCTTTATACAAAAGAAAAAAATGAATTTCTACCTAATTGTGGTTACATCGAGACTAGGGTTAAACTCCCAGGTCATGCGTGCTCATTTTTATCTACGTGCATGATCTTTCCTTTTTCTGTTTCTATCAGCTGGAAAAGTTCTGCAGTACCGTCTCGCATTCGAAGTTCCAAATTGGTCCTCGGGTGCTGAGTTGTCTTGCCACATGTACTTGTTGAAGATGCTCCTACATCAAGATCCAAGCAGTGCCGAGCACTCTGCAAGAAGTGCGCGATCAGAGGGAGGAAGTTGTCAAGAACATAGTTGGAAGGATCAAGGTACTCACCTCAGAGTGTAAGCAATTGAGTGATCGTAGTGTGCATACCTACGAATGCCTCGCAGAATATTTGGAGTTGAGTAAACTAGAGGCACAACTACAAGAGACAAAGCAGCAGGCCTCGATCATCCAGACACAGATGAAGCTACTCACTGCAGTCGAGAGGATGAAAAGATCACAGGAACAATGCCTAGTCCAACAGTAGATTACTGCCATATAGGGAACATTCATGGAAGTTACATAGAGGCTACAGCCGGTGCAGGACAAAGCCTGGAAAATTTTTGAAGAGATTGAAGGACAAGGCTTGTAGCTAGACCAAGTGGTTGGGACAATGGAACAACACTTGGAAGGGCCTGCCACAGAATAAGTGATTTAGGAGTTCGCTGAGTAGGAAGATCTGGTGAAGCAACAAGTCGAGGCATCTTGATCTAAGCTCGAGGCCTTTGAAGCAATGTTTCCCAGATCTGAGTGACTCAGGACAAGTTATAGGTGAGTGTTGGGGGCTTGTTGGCCCTTGACCAATTTTTGAGGAAACATTGGTCGTGTTTGACCACTTTTGGGACTTTGACAGGCTGGTTGACGATGGAGCACCCAGGAGGAGATGAGACCGTGGGATCTCACTTATTTTGTGGGCTTGTGGACCCAACAAAGGGTTTTACTAGGGTTTATGTAATGAGTTATGGGATGTCGGCCCATGGGTTTACCCATGGTTAGGCCTTTTTGTAAATGTATAAATAAGTAGTAGCTAAGAAATGTAAAGGGAGTTACTAATTATCTTAGTGCATGACTAGTTGGCTTTGTGCAAGAGTATGCTAAGACTTACGGAGCTAAGTGCAAGTGTTTTGTAAGTTTCTTTGTACATAGACATTATATGTAAGGCTCTGTGCCTCGACCAGAGTTTGGGAAGGAGGATCTAGCATGCAACACATAGATCTCCTTTCCTTTGCGGAATTTTGGCTTTCTGGCTTTATGCATAGGAGTAGATGAATGTAAGAAGATTGAAGACTAATAAAGAAGAAGAAGTCATTGGTGGACGTAGCCCCACACTGGGGTGAACCACGTATATCCTGTGTCTTGATGTGCTTTGTGCGATGTGGATTATGTTGTTTATTTGCTTAGTGCTAATATTATAATGTATGATGAATGCATCTGATGTTGTTTCTTAGTGCTTAATGGTATTGAGATGAATGAATGCTAGATCTGAGCTAATGCTATGTGCTAGGTGATTGGAAGTGCTTGATATTTATTGTTACTAGATGATCTGAAATAAGGGTTTAATCTGCGATGTGAATGAGACTCATGAACCAATGCGTATTATTGGCTAAGTGCTCTGCTAAGTGTTGTAATCAAAGATATGTGTCCCAACTTGGTTGTAGACACCTGAGTCCTGCAACCCCCCCTGCCTCTACCTCAGGTGAGACTTCATCTGCTTCGTAGGTATTTCTGAAAGGGCCAGTAGTTAGGGTTTTTTTGGTGCACTGTTGAAGCATTGAACCCTGGGGTGTGCCAACATGTGTCTTGGAAACAAATCTACATGCATGGAAAAAAAAACGTCTATGAAAAGATGGAAAGGAAGGGAAATAGTACTATCTAGTTGTGCCTTCTAGATTTATTGTTATTGAATGTCTCAAGAGAAGCTACTACTAAGGAGCTATGGGAGAAGTTAAGGGATTTATAACAATTAAATTATTTGGTAAACAAACTATTCCTTCAAAACAAGTTTATTATCTTGGGATGAATAAGGACAACTCATAACATCTAAATGCATTTAACACTCTAATCAGCCAATAAGCCTTTTTTGATGTTAATATCTCTAAAGAAGATAAGTGTATTATGTTGTTATGTTGTAATATCCCCAAGGACGAGACCTGTTGTAATCATGTTTGTGAATTGTAAATCATGTTTATGAATTTTAAATCATGTTTTGTAGGTTGGTGAGCCGAGTATTGATAAGATGGTAGGCTTATGTGTTTATTAGGCCGGAGAGCCTAAGTGTTAAAGGCCAGGAACCTGTTTTTTGTATATGTAATATGCATAACATTAATAAAGATTAAACATCGCTGCGTGAAGACCGACCACAAAGAAAGAGTGATGGGGCACTAAGCTTCCATAGGGTGGGTAAGTGAAAAGGGGATGAAAGGTTGGAAAGAGGGGATAATCTTAGGGGCTTAAGTCCTTGGGAATAATAATTTATTATTATTCCAAAGTTGTGTGACAAACATGTTTTTATCCTAAGTTCTGGGAGAGGCAACGCATGTAGCTCCAATGTGCGCAAAAAGGGAATGCATACTTGATGGAGTGCATGCAACTTCATGGGTGACATGTGTCAACCCAGACACATGCAATTTAACCCAACAATTGAGCCGTGATGGGGGTTTGTCCTCCATTCTATCGTCGGCTGTCTGAAACCGGGAATTCCGTCTGATCTCTGTATGCCTCACGGAGCTCTGAAACCCAAAGCATGTGATGTTTTATTGAGAAGCCGATACACCTGCTTTCTGAACCGTTGAGTCTGTGTTCGACCTCTGCGTGGATTCCTTGTCACACGCCCTAAAAACCAGTGGAAAACCTGTGAATTGAGCCATGTCACCTGTGTGTCCTGTGAGCCCAACCTATCCGCTCTTGCAGAGTCAAGTCCGTACCTGAACTATCTTTGGGTTGCTGCCTTTTGTGTTTCCTGAGTGGAATTGACCAGTTGTTGTTGTTGTTATCCTCACTTTGTGGGAATTTTACTGAAACTGGTTGAAGAATTGGGTTGTCAAGCCTGTGGTAGAAGAGGCAGGTTTTCAGGCCTATGAGAAACTCTCTCCAAGTGAGAGAGTCTGGTGGGAAGTGGTTTTCTCCCAGAGAGAGTCCAACACCAACTACGGAGCTCTGAGAATTCCTGATCCGACCTATTGCCAAGACCCAGAGAGGGAGGTGAAGCACTGATGGAATGTGCTTGTGAAGGTGTATACTCCCAGGTGGAACAAACATGTGGGAAATGAGATTCTGTGAGTAGTGGGCGTAAGAAGGCTCCTGGAGAGAATCCTTCCAGTTTCTCTATGCAATTTTCCTATAACCTCAGCCTAGTCTAGGATTCCCTTGCCTTGGGTGGAGCTTAGTCCCAGCTTGGGGGTGACCCACTGCTGAGCGTGATTAGCAGTGAGGTCTAAGGCTGGGAGGTTCATGGAATGTTTGGACGTAGTTGGTGGAGTTACTATAGTTTCAAAGATAAGTATATGTATGTGTTTAACTTCAATTAAAATGCATGTCTGTGATGCTTGCAATATTATCATGTATTCAGTTGCAATGATATTTACTGTTAATTCCATTAATTTTGTATGTTAGTAGTAATTATATGTTTACTCTATTAAGTCATTTAAATTCATTTAAATGAATACTATATAAGTGTTAGTCTGCGTAGTAGCGTTGCCCGACAGTGGGGTTGATGGTTGAGGACGTTACAATATGGTATCAGAGCCCATGTTTTCAATGTTGAGCCTGGATGGGCCAGATAAGTGGTCTTTGGACCCAAGGTTTCGAGAGGAAATTGTGTCTCGAGGACTAATTTCGGACCTCAGAATGTTTCTGAGTGCCAAGGGGTTACTTGGCCGTGTTACGAAGCTTAGGAGGAGTAGTGGTAGAATAAAAACATAGCCGACGTGGTACTTGATCACAGAGAGAGAGTGCTCAACACTTGGGGTGTTGGATCCGTAGGATCTATTTGGGAAAAATGAGAGTCCTTTATGACTTTTAGATCCGGGGAAGGTGCAGGAAGGTTATCCTAGAATCCTTTTGGAGTTTGTCAATCGGGAGAAGTGGAATGCACTGAGGCACGAAATTCTAAAGGATATGTACACCGTAGATCATAGGAAAAGAGCCTAGACATTGATCGTGAAGGAGGAAATGCGTCAGTAGATCGTGAACTCCTGGAGAAATCGCTTCGGGCAAAAGCGAGTGTAGAGGAGTTGAAACTCTCGAAGCCCGAAGAGCTGATGTGGTGAGTCATGATGACATCATTTGGAGGTGACGTGGACACATGGGATTTCTCCCACGTGTCAGTGGGTTTAGAACCCATGGATGATTGAAATGGCATTTGGAACGTAACGAGTGTCACCCATATGAATGGGCCACATATCAGTCATTAGTACTCCACCATGTGGCTTCCTGTGTGAGCAGGGTTAGTGGGGCCTGAGGTTACGTAACATAGTTAAAGGTCGAAGGACCCACGGTGGCGTTGATCATGATGCATCAAGATCAACGACTAGAAGTCATTGCGGGGACCCAAGTTGCACGGAAGATAATTGTCCAAGGAGGTCCCGCAATCCAAACCGTGGTTTCACTGAGGGGTTATGTGTCAGCATTAGGAGAATTGTTGGACGAAAGGCGGGTTGATCCAAACCACCGTTGCATGCCCCCACAATTGGGAAAATGTTAAGTGATGTGACGTAATAATGTCACCTAAGGTGACGTGGGAGTGTTCAAAGATTAATGGTTCGGGGTGTGCGGATGTGAAATCTTCAGAAGTCCCGAAGTCCCAGAACTCAGATGCCTGAGGTTCCACCGCGTGTGTCAACCGTTGGATGCTGGGTAGACATGGACTGTTGATCCACCCTACTACACGAGTTCGGTAACTTGGAACTCCAAGTGACTGTTGCGTTATGCTTGGAAATCTTCTGAAGTCGAAGGTCGAAGGCCCGAGTGCGTACTTATTGATCTAGGTGAGTGGTTACGACCCACGATCAAGTGGGTTGGGGACTAAGAGAGAAGGGGCTAGTGCCCGAAGGATTGTTACAGAGCTGAGAAGAGCTCAGAAAATTCATGAAATATGAACGTTTTATTGAATCGGATTTGTTTATGAATGTTGTGGGATTTGTTAAGGAATAATGTCCTGAAAAATTCCAGTTGTCTACACATTGTGTTGCAGAAGTTTAACGAGTGCCAGAACCGAATAGAGTTTCCATTGAGTGCAAATAAATGGGGGAAGCACATAATGCTTCCAGTCCAGAGAATGAAGAAAAAGGAATGGATGTTCATTTGGGAGTTGAAGGGTTGAACTCCAATGGGCATGGAGAAGATATAGATAAGGAAGGGAATATGATGAAAATCATCGAAATATTGCAAAAAGATGCCCAAACTCACCGAGCAGATAGCAAGAAGCTTATGAAAGCTAAGGACAAGTAGGGAGAATTCAACTTAAATTTGATGAAGAGTTTGGAGAGAATAGAAAATAAGTTAGTCAAGGAGAGAGACTCGAGCAAAACATGGAGTCACCAAGCTTCTAAGGGAAGAAGATCAAGGAGTGTTGGTAGACACCATAATCACTCCCAAGTTCTCTCCAAGAGGAGGGCACACAGTAGTTCAGGCCTGTTGGAACACATATATTTTTATAAACTTTAGACTTTAAATAGTTTTCATTCTCGTTTAAATAAAAACAACGCGTGCTTGATCATCACCATTGATGAAATCTGCCATCAAATCAAACGATCCTAATCTCTCAGAAGTTATGGAGCTTCCTATTCACTAAAAATTCAAATCACTAAAGACTACATTCGAAATGTTGGGTTTCAGAGTTTCGCGATGCAGGCATTTCAACATGTAGCAACTCCAAAGTCCCGATATCCGAAATTGCGAAAATGTCTTAAGCATTAAACCAGATTAATTAAGAATGAAAAACAATTAACGGTTAATTAATAATATCACGATTTCAAATTTCGGGGATCTTGCCTCGAGCGACTATCAAAGTCCCGTTATATGAAATCAAGAAACTGTCTTAGGTTAATCATGATTATTTAAAAAGGTTAAACATGATTAAAAGTAAATAATCACATCGCGAGTTCGCGTTTCAGAGGTCATACCTTGAAATGTTATAGGATATCCCGAGATCCAAAATTCCAAAATTTTCTTGATGATAAGTATGATTAACTGGTGCATTAACGATGATTATCACGTGATTACTCCTTCGTTGAATAATGAATCGGATAAATTCAAATTTCATCTATTCTTTTCCCGAAAATTAATGACATTAATAATTGATTTACGACAATCATTCAAATGAGATCCTGGACCACCACCTAAATCTTATTCATTTAGGAAAGTAAATGTTTCATCAGTAGAGTTATTGGTTAATCAATGCAATTAAAGGAAAAGGGTATTGAATTTGAATTTCATTGTGCATTTTTACTAAGCAACAAGTTTTCAAGATAAAAAAATTTGCGCATTCCCTGTGAACAAATGACAGAGTTATGTGGCTTGATACCATGGCTCCACGAAAAGCAACTAAATCCCCCGATGAAATTTTGAACCAGAACATAGTTGTCCTTTCCGACACCTCACCCAGAAGCATAGATGCCATTAAATCCTGGACGCAAGTATTCAATATTCTACAATATGAATTGGTCAATTGCCCAGATGATTCAGGTGACGAGGAGATGGAGACCATGGCTACCAAATACAAAACTGTGGCCCAATCAGAGTTACATAAGATAGCAATGAGGCCTAGACTCCTGCATTACAATGATATGGTCGATTGGGCGTTGGAAAACGTTGATATCCTGACCAGGACCATCTTTAATTAAAAAAAGGTCGCAGTTGGGTCGTTTCAGCCGGAACATCTACAGGTAATGTACAAATTGTCTCTAGTACCCAATTTCATTTACAATTTCCAGTTTCCTAGTGGACTTTGACAAGAAGGAATGTGTCCAATATGGAAAAAACCTACCCGACTTAATTAATGATTGGTACTCTCTCCCTGGGAAGTTTAGAGATGACTCCCATGGCGTATACGTAGTCTCTTCATGAGAGCCTCAAAAAATGTATATAGAAATGATGATGTGTAGAATCTATGGGAGGGAAAACATAGCCCATTTCTTATTACAGTGGGTGCCTATTATGCACACGGTGGCAGAGGGGTATTCTTTTGACTAGACAAATATGTTGTCAGACAGTTTGGTTAAGGAGATTACAGAATATTAGTCACTGAAAGCTAAGGGGAAACCTACCTCATTATTCATGTCAGCTTATATCATGGATGTTGTTGATTTATGACACCTTTTCCCTTGATGGGCTGGAATTGGACTCCAACTAGTGCCGAGCCCATACATGTTTATCATTCAAAAATTTGGGAAGTTAAAGCAGAATATTTCTTCTACGAAATCTGCAACTGGGTGGTGGTACCGATGCATACCGCTATATATGGTTTCCCACCTCCTAGGATTTCTGACAAAATAGTGGCTAATATAGGAAAGATAGCTGACTGGTACATTGATGAGCATTTCTCCTATATTAGGGTTTTCAGTTGTTCAGTTCCTCCACATGCTCTGCCTGCATTTTTACCAGATCGATTGGTATTCCGCAAAGTAGCACATCAAACTATCCATGGTGGAATTAGTAAGGAGTTGAAAACAATACAGAAAAAGGTATGGCCCGCCTTCCCCCTGTAGATTGGTATGTTTTCTCTGCTAGATTCCGGCCATTTGAACGTAGAGGCCGCGGCCCTGGAAGAAATCAAGCTGGTCAATATCGAATTCAAGAAGCATGGTCCGCTGAAGATTGTAGGTAATCACATGGCCCTCTGCAATTTGAAAATATATGAACATGAAAATTATCCTGAGGATGAAGTATTTCGAAGAGCAAGGTCCTATCAAGAGGTTTTGATTCGAGTTCAAGCCCTGGCTCCAGATAAATTGGTCAAGTTTTATAACTTCTATATGCATCGAAGAAATATCCTTCCCAAAGTATTGCAAGGAGAGACCCTAATACCTCCAGCTACACAACGAGTTGAGACCCAGAGCTTGGAAACAGGGAGCTCCAGTAGATAGGATGCTCAAGAAAGTTTGGAGAAGACTGAGGTTTTGAATCAGAAGGAAGACATCACATTGACAGATCCGCCAAGAGATCACGCTGAAAATTATACTGAAGCCTTGATAAAACAAGGAGAATAAAAGCAACTGTCCACACCAGGCAAACCAGATACTGACACAGCCGGTAAGCATCCATCCACTGAGATATGTAGCCCAATCTAATCCATCACACCCTTATAGTTCAGTAGATAGAGACCGAGTGCAAAAGTTGTATTCATAAAAGATCTTATACCTATTTCGGTAGAAGAGATGCCTCTTTCAGAATTTTTCTTCAGTAAGAAGAGAAGGGCGGTAGTAAGAAGAGAAATGCATCAAAGGGATGGTGTGACTGTCAAGAATCCCAAGGTACTATTGGATAGGCATGCCCGGGAAGAAGAACACTTCGCTACAGATGTTGCAGGCTCACTGGGAGCTTTTGCAACAACAAACCAATTTTTAGTAGGCAACCTAAAGGAGAAGTTGAAGCAAAATGATCTATTGGTGAGCTAATTTTAGGGAAAAATGAAGACTGTAGAGCAGGAAGTCAGGAGCTAGATGAATAAAGTATTTGAGAAGACTATGTCCCATGAAAGGAGGGATATTCAACATCTCAGAGTCAACATTGATGAGATACAAAAAGAGTCACAGGCAAGCAGGGAATTGGTCAGACAACTGCAGGTGAAAATAAGCTTAACCGAAAAAGCAACAGTGGATATATTAGCTTTCAAAGCCTAGGATTTAGAGATTCATGAGAAGCTGGGATCAGCCTAGAGATGCCTCTTGACTAAATTAGAAGGTGTTCAAGATTATTATCGATTGGAAAAACACTCTTTAGAAATATTTGCATAAGGGAGAAGGAGGCCACTGCAGCTAGAGTCACATTCCAGGAGGCTGTCCTGTCAACAACAAAGGAGGAGGTTACGAGGGTCACTATATTGTCTCTCTCAGAACAAACCCGAGGAGATATAATACTTAAGACCTAGGAGGCTAATATAGTTGAAAGAAAAAGATTGGCCAGGGAGGTGAAAAAGGCTTGTGAATAAGCTTTCTATGCTCTTCACATAGAATCACTGTACCTGGGAAGAGATAATATCTGTGGAGACCTGGGAAAGATTGATATGACAAAAAATTAATCTGATTTCGAGGCAAGTATGGAGGCAGCCCGAGCCAAAATTTTACAATTGAAACAGGTTGATCTTACTTTGAAAAATAAATGGATAGTCAATCGTAGCTTAAGATTACAGTCTTTATCTCTAGAATCTAGCAAGATGGAAGATAAATTGCCTCATATAGAAAATAATTTTTATACCTTTGAGGAAAATGATACAATAGAGCCCTCCAGGATGGTGGTGCAATTTGTTTGAAAATGTGTTAAATGTATTGAGCCAGGAAAAGGTAGCACCTCCAGAAACCAATGAGATAGCCTGTACACATCGTCTGTACAGATCATGATTAGAGACCGTCTGTCTCTGAGCTAGATGACAAGAAGGAAAAACGTCTCCACCAGCATGACAAAGAGACAGAAGGGATGCAAGTGAAGCATTTCAAATTTCACATTTTGTAATTTTTACTATTTTAGAAATAAGGAGAATTCCAACCGTTTAGGGTTGATAACCTTTTGTATAAATACATATTTCAAAGATTGAACAAGGGGCTGCTTCTTGCCAAATGTAATTAAGAGAAAATATCCTTTGTGAGAATTAATACAAGCGAAGACAAAGATTCCAATCTTTGTGCAGTCTGAGTTATGTTTCCTCTTTGTACTCCATATTTCTTGTTTCTTTAAATGTCTCTTTGATAAGCGAGTGTTTACAATTTAGTAAAACAACTACTATAGTCACACCAAACCGGTTGTTCGTTAAGCAAGCAATTTTTCCTCTGTATTTTCTGTCATTAAATACAAGACCTGTAAGCTACTTGGATAACTAAATCTTATATCCTTTCAAGAGTGCATGCTTTCTTTTCTTCTACTGTGAAAAGGATAAGATTCATCTCTGCATTGATGCCTTGTTTTGTTTAATAGCTTTGTAAGTTTCTCTCACCTCACCTGATTTCATAAATCGACTTGGATGACAAATTATGGCCTCTGTACTGTTCTGTTTTTATTTTAATTTGAGGAATTAAGTCATATATAACTATCAGAAGAAAAATCACGTCTTAAAATCAACCTTTATATTTATTATGCCTTGACATTACACTTCTAATCCTTAAGTGTAATATCAGGAATGACATCTTTTTGGCGCCGTTGTCGGGGATAGAGATATGAAGTTATTTTTCCCTGGGAAGAACGACAAGGTAATATTATGTCTTTGATAATGAACGGGGATTGAATACTGTATTAAAGATTTATATTTCACTTGGTGACTCCACAATATATAAGCTGGCATTTGGTAGAAAGAATACCAGGAAGAATCGTGACGAAAAATATACTACTCCTGAAACCGATCCCGAAAAAATTTTAAGACCAAGGGAAATTCCCAAGCAAGCTACCGCATCCACAAGTAAGTTTTACCAACCTAAAGCTGTGAAAACTAATGCTAAGGTTCCACTTGAACAATCAACCTCACAAGAGGGTTACACACAAATCCACTTTGGAGATACATCAACTAATAAACCTGAAACTGAAGTTATAAACCCTGAACCTCTTTTACCTGAGATAAAAGCCGAGACCGTTTCGACTCCCCCCTCTATTAATAAAGGTAAAGGACCCCTTTTGATACCCACTTTTATTTCACATATCCCTAAAGTAAAGGTTTCTATTCCATGAAACTCTGAGGAGTATATCGCGTATCCTGATTCAACCCCTGTTGGTTCTCTTGTCTATATATCCTGTAAGTCCGAAGAACCCAGCTCTCGTTTCCCTTTTTCCCCTTTTTCAGACTTTCTGTCTCCTACTGATTTGTCTCTATAACTTCATTATCCTCATTTTAAATTAGCTGAAGGGCCACTACAAGTTTACGAAAACCCCCTTTTCAGCTCTCAAAGTTCATCCCCTCACATTCAAATGGCTGTAATTGGAGGAGGTGGCACCGGAGCTGGTGTCGGAGGAGGAGGCAGCCAAGGGCTACCACCTACCCCTCCTAGGATATTTTCCAAAGTGGCTACCAGATATGATCCTCTGGCCCTTCCCCCTGTCCTTCATGACCTAACTAAAAACTACATGAAGTATTTACCAAAGTTCACAGGAGAGGGAGATTTAATGACAAGAGAGCACATAAACTTTTTCGACCAATTCACCGATATCCTCGACATTGAGCATGAGGATGTTTATTCAAGAATTTTGGTGAAAAACTTTGAAGGCCAAGTAAGACTTTGGTTTTGAGGGATTCAAGTGGGATCTATAGCATCTTATGATGCACTGGAAACCGCCTTCTTGAGGTAGTGGGGGAGAGAAAATATCACTTATATTACTTGAAAAAATTTGGGGCTTTGAGAAAAAAGAATTCAGAGTCCGTCTTAGAGTTCATTCAAAGATTTAATAAACTTTATCACAAAATTCTGACAGAAGTTAAACCCTCACAACCTACAACTAAAGTAACTTTCACAGGAGCTTTCGAGCCAGACTTTGCCCTGCTTTTGAGAGAAAGGAGATTTGTTGATCTCACCAGAATGCAAGACGATGCCATCGAAATTGAGTCAAATATGATGGCATCTGGTAAAATGAAAGCAGAGGTCGAAACAAAAAATAAATACACTAAGCGCTTCAGGGAGAAAGCTAGAACTTCCGGATCTGGGAAGTCTGCTGAGGACAAAATGGATGATATGGAAAATATTGTAAAAGAATTATCAAACAATATCTCCAGAATGGAATTAAACCAGGCTAAACCTCATCCTTTTTCTAGGAGAGACTTCAAAAGGAATCCAAATCCACAGATCCAACAAAGACTAGTAAAAAAGGAGGATCAGAAAATCAAAGCTCCGTTCAAAATATAAAACTTTATGCAAAGAAATGATGCACAAGATTTTGAGGGATTTGATGAAGATATAGGCAACCTCAGTGATAATGACCAAGAACCTCATCTAACTAGACATGATTATGAAAGGTCTTTAGACCAGGAACCACTGTTTGGAGACGAGGTAAGTATAAATAATATGGGGGACTCCGATTATCAAGGAATCACCGACTCTATAGTGACCGAGCTCCAACAACAATATAATTTAAGGTCTAGAGATAAAAAATTTACAACTGATCGACCGAAGAAAATTTTGTCGAGAAGTAAAAAGAATGAGACCTCTCAACCATCCACTGAAAATCTAATGACCAAAACAAAGACAATTGAGACACAAGATACGAAGATGAAGACGACTGAAACAAAGGCAATGCAAACCAATAGAACAAAGAAAATATACACAGAGATACCATCCAGGTAAACCAAAAGGACGATGGGAAGTTTCAATCTAGAGAATGAAATCAATAAAATTAAAATCCCGGTACCTTTGGTTGAACTAGAAAAAAATCCGATGTACATAAAACAAATCGCCAAGATGATTAATTTCTCAGATACTAAAAGTCACACAGATTCTATTAATTTGGAAGATGATAATCCTACTATAATGTTTGGTCTGCATATCAAAAATGCCAAAGATCATGTCGTTCCCTTTTTTATATCACGCTGAATGTGCATGATCATTTGCTACATAACTGTATGTTAGATTCTGGAGCATCACACAATTTAATGCCCAAATCCATTATGGAAAAACTGTTCCTCTAGGTTACTAGACCCTACCGAGACTTGTATTATTTTGATTCAAGAAAAGTTAAGTGCCTCCACATGATTAAAGATTTAGTAGTTAATCTTGCACATTGTACAAATCTCTGTGAAAAGTATTCTCATGGATGTAGTTGTTTCTGATGTTCCTATAAAGTATGGCATGTTGTTGTCTAGGTATTGGGGTGCTAAACTTGGAGGATTGCTGCAACTAGATATGACTTATGCCACGATCCTGATCTTCGATGGACAATTCACTTGTCTGTACAAGGAGACAAGATTGGAATATAATGTAAGTGACTCATAAAACCCAAATAACTATCCAGTATATGTCGCTGATCAATATTTAGGGAACTGTATATTATCACTTGATGAAAGTTTAGATGAATGTACAAAAGAAAATTGTATAGAAGAAGAAAAACAAAAAATAGAAAAAACAAATAAAAATGTAAATAGTGTAGGAGTTTGGAAGATGTATTTTGATGGTGCTTCATTGTGGGAAGGAGCATGAGCTAGGGTATGGTTTATAGCATCCGGTGATGAATTTATTGTTACTTTCTCATACACATTGCAATGGGACATCGAATATACTAATAATGTATGTGAATACGAGGTTCTTGTCTTAGGATTAGAGGCTACTGGAAAGTTGAAAATTGAAAATATGATAGTTTACGGTGATGCATAATTGATTGTTAAACAGATTAGGTAGCAATATCAGGCCAAGCATCCAAGGTTAAGGTCATACAGGAACTGATTCTGGGATCTGATTGAAAACTTTTTCTCATCATTCAATATTCATCATATTCCCAGGGAAAAAAATCAACAAGGCGACTCCCTAGCAAAAGCGATTGCGACTTTCATGCCACCTACAGTTTTGATGCTGAAGTATCACATAGAAATGAGACACCGGACTTCAATACCAAATAATGTTCGACACTGGAAGGTATTTTAATATGATGAGCAGATCAAACAGTTTTTAGAAATGATCGATGAATTTTCCGAAACAGATATTGGTCAGGAAAATCAGAATGACTCTGCTTGGGTCATGCAAGAAGGTGAAGATCCTCGGGAGTTCCAGAATAATATTTCTAATCACCGCATGTTTCTACTGAAAAACAATAAGATCCAAAAAGGTCTAATTCCTTTAGAGAGATTATTCAATCATGATGATATTCCCCTAAAGTCTACTTTGTAGCCTCAACCTGAAGAGGTTGAAGATTTTAAAATAGGCACCAATGAAACTCCTAAGCTGGTAAAGATATCTAAATACCTTCCACCAGAAATAGAAAGAAAATATGTCGATTTACTCAAGCAATACAAAGATGTCTTCGCTTGGTCTTACGATGAATTGAGAACTTATGATACCACTGTCATCGAACATAAGATCCCATTAAAGCAGGGCATTTCCCTTTTAGGCATAAGCTTAGACAAATAAATCCTATACTGCTGCCCATGATAGAAAAGGAGGTTAAGAAGATCTTGGAGGAAAAAATCATCATTCCACTCATATATTCCGAGTGGGTAGCCAATTTAGTCCCAGTCAAGAAGAAAAACAGTGAAATTAGACTATATGTGGATTTCAGGAACTTAAATAGATCACCCCTCAAAGATAATTATCCACTACCTAAAATGGATCATGTTTTGGAGAAAGTGGTCGGAGCTAATAAAATGTCCATGATTGATGGCTTTTGAGGTTATAACCAAATTTCAATCCACAAGGACGATAAAGAAAAAACCGTGTTCACTACCCCATGGGGTAATTTCATGTAAGATAAAATGCCATTCAGTCTGATGAACACATGAGCCAATTTCCAACGAGCGATGGACATCACCTTCGTTAGAGAAAGAGATAAGTTTGTTGTCCTTTATCTTGATGATTTAACCTTGTTTTCTAAATCTGATGCAGAGCAGTTAATACACCTCAAACAAATGTTCGAGAAATGTCAAAAATTCGGTTTGTCTCTGAATCCCAAGAAATCTCATTTTGCAATGAAGGAAGGTAAAATCTTGGGCCATATAGTATATAGAAATAGAATTAAAATCGACCCAAAAAGGGTTGAAGCTATAGATACAATAAATATTCCTAGGAACAGAAAGGAAATCCAATCTTTTTTAGGAAAAAGAAACTTCTTAAGGAGATTTATTCTGAACTTCGCTGAAATTGTAAAGTTGATTACAGATATGCTAAAAAAGGACAACGAGGTCAAATGGACAACTGAAGATAAATATTCCTTCGAACGTATTAAGAAAGTTATAGGGGAAGCAGTTGTGCTGGCCTGTCCTAATTACATGAAATAATTCTTGATTTTTTCATTCGCATCCGAACATACGATTGTAGCTGTACTCCTACAGAAGAACGAGGAAGGGTTTGAACAACCAATATAATTCTTCAGCAAAATCCTCAGAGACACAGAGTTGAAATACAACATACTGGAAAAGAAAGCATATGCAATGGTGAAAGCCCTAAAATATTTCAGGACCTACGTGCTACATTCTAAAGTAATTTCTTATGTACCTACCAATTTCGTCAAAGATATATTGGTTCAACTTGATAGCGACGGTAGGAGAGGCCGATGGCTTGCTAAGATCCAGGAATTTGATCTTGAGGTCAAACCAACAAAACTTGTCAAGGGTAAAGGCCTAGCTAAGCTTACGAAGGTTTTCCAGGGTAAAGGCCTGGTAAGAGCACTCGGGATAAATCATCTGGAGGCTTACAAAGGTTTTCCAGACATAAAAGAATTTGATGTCACTATACCTGCAACCGAGATCCAAGAAAATTTTTCTTCCTCTACCTGGTATAACGACATAGTTTAATATCTTTTTACTCTACAGTGCCTGAGTGATATGAATCCTTCCAAGGAAAGAAAATTGAAGCTGCATGCGGTAAAATATTGTATCATTGACAACCAATTGTATTGGAAGGACCCATTGGGATTTTTATTGATATGCCTAACAGAATCCGAAACAGAGAACGTCATAAATGAGTTTCATGAAGGGGTGTGTGGAGGACTCCACGCCTGGAGGGAGACGACTTATAAGATCCTAAGAGATGGATACTATTGGACGAATTTATTTACATATTTGAATGCTAAAGTCAGAGCCTGTAATCCTTGTCAATTATTCCCAGGTAAACAAAATCTTGCCGCACTATCCTTGACCCCAGTCAAGACGAAAGATCCATTTCAATAGTGGGGTCTGTATTTTATTGGAGAAATTCATCCACATTCAAGCGCACAACATAAATGGATCTTGACCACTACAACTTATTTCACTAAATGAGTTGAGGCCATTCCGACCAGAAATGCTACAGACTCAGTGGTGATAAATTTCTTAGAAGAAAACATTTTATCTAGATTTGGCTGTCCTCGGAAGATAGTTATAGATAATGCCCAGGCATTCAAATCCATGGCGATGGTTAGTTTTTGTCAAAATTACAATATTGTACTGGGACATTCTACGACTTACTATCCTTAGGGAAATGGATTATCCGAATCATCAAATAAGATCTTAATCACCATAATAAAAAGGTACTAACTGAAAATAAGAAAGCCTGACATGTTCATTTGAAATACGCTTTGTGGGCGAATCAGATAGGCACTAAGAAATCGATCGGAATGTCCCCTTTCCAAATGGTGTACAAGACTAACGTGGTACTACCTATAAACCTGGCTCTTCCAGTAATGAAGCTATGGAAAGATTCAAAGGAAGAACCTAATGATATCACCCGAATAATCGACCAGTTAATAGAAATGTAGTAGAATAGGGATGAGGTGGATGAGAAACTCTAGAAATACCAAGACAATATGAAAGCCCTATTTGATAAAAAGGCTAAAGATAGGGAGTTCCTTCCTGATGACCTCATTTTGAAATGGGACGCTAGGAAGGAGGATGCCAAAAAACATGGAAAATTCGATCACATCTCGTGTGGACATTTCAGGGTCATAACTTCTGAAGGAAATAATTCGTTCTTGTTGGAGAACCTCAACGGGAAAATCCTTAACGCCCCGATCAATGGGCGTTACCTGAAGCACTTTATGCAATAAACATGTTTCCAAACTCGCAATGTATATACCGGTTTGATTTCCTTGTTTTGTTTCGAAATTTTCATTTCTTTGGTAAGTTTCCACTTTCACTGTAAATATGATTAGGTTTGTTGATTTCACAAAAAACAGAAATATCAAAAATAAGTAACAACTACCATTTCTTTTTCGAGAAGTTTCAGATATTTCTCGTGTTTCTCTTTATGCAGAATGCTCGCTGATAGTTGAGAGATAAGAAGGTATCCGAAACACGTTTCAGAACATTGATATTCTCTCAAAACAGGTGATAAACAAATGGTTTGCTTAGTTGAAAATATAAAGAAACTTTGAGGTATGGGCTTCTAATCCATTGAACCAAGTTGAATTTTTCAAAGATATCTAGCTAAATATGAAGGAAGTCTCGTCCATATAAATATTTTCACCTCATTAACAACAAGAGGAACATAAGAATTATGGGTTAATCCTAAAAATCTTCTCTAAGTTAAATAAAATTGAAATAAAATAAAAACTGAAATAAAACTGAAATAGAATTCATAATAAGAAAATAAGCAATAAAAAGACCCTAAAGAAGAGTTCCAGAATTGATAAACAGGCTTGCGTGGGAAGGAACATGTTTGTAACAGAACATCTGAATCCTCATTGTGTTTTCTCCCAATCATCCTCAAATTGTATTGTCCTGTGATTCTAGATACCTTTTCCATGGTCTTCATAAAAGAAAAAGGGCTTCACCTTAACTCTGTAAACTCATAAACATGTATTCAAAATAATGTTAGGAGAAAATTTATACGCCCCTCTCAATTTAAATGAAATAATGTATGTCCAGGCTAATCTTGACTACTTTAGCCTTTCTAGCAGATCCAAGTCGATTTATTTTGCTCAAGGAAAATACCTGGAAAATACAAGCTTCCCATGAGAACTTTTCTATAGGTGAAGGTGTTTTGAAGGTTGGAAGAGGATTAGCCCAGAGTAAAGTGAGTTAACAAACCTTTGTTGCTAAATTATAAACAGATATCGTCCCTTGTATATTACATACAAATTGATTCCCCCCACTTCATGTTTTAAAAATATAAGACATATGGTGAAAGGAAATTCATAAAATGATTTCCTCCATCTAGTCCAAAAAAAAGAGAGATGATGAAAGGAAATTCATTAAATGATTACCCTCATCTCAACATTTAAATTCAAAATGACTAATTGAAGTAGTGAAAGGAAATTCAATGAGGGAATTAGATAACTTCACTGGGGTACTGAATATGCTCGCTGATAGTGAAGCAATGTCTATGATATTTGAAAGGTTGTTATACATGTATTATAATGTACTTTGGTAGTTAGTTTCCTTTTCGACAAGATTTACATTCTAAGCCTATGCAAGACTCCCCGACTAAATCATTAAAATTATTTTTCCTTGATGCAAACAAAATCAAATAGAGTCTGGTAGACTGGTTAAAGTTGGTTTGATTATCTTAAGAAAATTTGAATGCAGTTTTAAGAAAGAGGAATTTCAAATAGCATGATTGAAAGTCATGATTTGATGTGTTTTGAAGGTTTTCTAAGTTTCGATTGAAATTATTTTTCTCAGTATGATATTTCCCAAATGTGTTTCACAAAAATGCAATAATGACTCTATTTACCCAATAAAGGCACTTGGTCTACTGTTCTTCTGCGTCTCACAGGGAGACGAGATCCCTAGATGGAGCCTATGTTGTAACACATATATTTTTATAAACTTTAGACTTTAAATAGTTTTCATTCTCATTTAAATAAAAACAACGTGCACTTGATCATCACCATTGATGAATTCTTCCATTAAATCAAACGATCCTAATCTCTGATAATTTATGGAGCTTCCTATTCGTTAAAAAGTTAAATCACTAAAGACTACATTTGAAATGTCATGTTTTGGAGTTTCGCGATGTAAGCATTTCAACATGTAGCAACTCCAAAGTCCCAATATCTGAAATCACAAAACTGTCTTAAGCATTAAACCAGATTAATTAATAATTAAAAACGATTAACGATTAATTAATCATATCGCGATTTCGTGTTTCGAGGATCCTACCTTGAGCGACTATCAAAGTCTCGATATCCGAAATTGCGAAACTGTCTTAGGTTAATCACGATTATTTAAAAGCATTAAACATGATTAAAATTAACTAATCACATCGCAAATTCACATTTTATAGGTCATACCTTGAAATGTTATAGGATATCCCTATTGGAAGATTGGTTGTTGTCATTGATGTCAACCCTAGTCATGGGTTTTGGACCACAAGATTGATAAAGGTATTTGGATATGAAGGACAATATACAACACCCATGAATGGATAGTATACATCATGTTGTTTCCATTGGTATGTGGCACGTCACGTGGATCCTCATGGTTGAGGAGAAATGAATTTTTGAAGATGACAAAGTGAATTGAAGAAGGAAGTACATGTAGGCCCTGGAGATAATTAAAGAAAAGAATTACAAAATAAGAAAGTGTCAGGTTGACCCTAATGTTAAAAGGAAGTGACATAAATGGTATAAATAAACATCATTAGACATTCATTTTGATACAAGTCAAATTTCAGAGGAAATAAGAAGTAAAGAAGGCCGGATTTCAAGGGAGTATGAAGTCTTTTGGTGATGTGTTCTAAGGTATGTTATTTTCAGGTCATATTATCATTTTTGCTACAATTTTTTTTCTAGAACGAGTCAGATGGTGAAATTTCTATGGTATTGAGAAGACATACCAAGGTACCTTTGGTAAAAATTTCAGCTCTTGATTCACTATAATTATGGAGATACACTATGTGGAAGGTAGGGTTTGTGACCAGTCCTGAAGCTAGTCAATAAATAGGTGTTTCGGGTAAAGCAGTAATAACTTCTTCATCGATAATCCAAATGAAGTGGGAAAAATTTCATTGGAAAGAGTACAAACTGTAGTTTCTTGTGTGCGCGTTTCAGAATCGGATGTTAATTATTGAGTGCAGGGCATTCTGTGAAAGTTCACTCTCCTGAATAGACCAGAATTGAATGAAGTCTACCATTCTTTCTATAACCTCTTTTTGGGGAGGATTCGAGGAGTGAAAATTGGAGGAATTTCAGAGAATACATTGAGTAATATTATCTATAGGATTAGAGTACTCCAAGAATTGAAGAATTGCATAAATTGAAGAAGTCTCAAGAAGCATTATCAGGTTCTATGTAATGATTGGTTG
>ML784245.1:998520-1010093 GCA_009831015.1 Picea engelmannii | reverse complement strand
GATGAAGTCTTTTGGTGATGTGTTCTAAGGTATGTTATTTTCAGGTCATCTTACCATTTTTTCTATAACTTGTTTTCTAGAACGATTCAGATGGTGAAATATCTATGGTATTGAGAAGACATATCAAGGTACCTCTGGTAAAAAGTTCAGATCTTGATTCACTATAATTATGGAGATAAACTCTGTGGAAGGTAGGGTTTGTGACCAGTCCTGAAGCTAGTCAATAAATAGGTGTTCTGGGTAAAATAGTAATAAATTCTTCATCGAGAATCCAAATGAAGTGGGACAAATTTCATTGGAAGGAGTACGGACTTTATTTTCTTGTGTGAGAGTTTCATAATTGGATGTTAATTATTGAGCGTGGGGCATTTTGTGCAAGTTCACTCTCCTGAATAGACCAAAATTGAATAAAGTCTACCATTCTTTCTATAACCTCTTTTTGGGGAGGATTCAAGGAGTGAAAATTGGAGTAGTTTTAGAGAATACATTGAGTAATATTATCTATAGGATCAAAGTACTCCAAGAATTGAAGAATTGCAGAAATTGAAGAAGTCTCATGAAGCATTATCAGGTTCTATGTAATGATTGGTTGATGGTGATGATTTAATGTAAAGTTTATTAACTCTCATATATTCTTGGGTGGAAGGAAGGGGAAAGGATGGAGAGTTCAAATATCTCTTTATATTGGAGGATTGTATCTTCCTCTTGGAGGTTTATCCCTCCCTTTACATTTGGAAGCTGTAGCTACCTTTGGAAGTCATTACTTCCCTTGAACAATAACTATTGATTATTTCTCATTTATTGTGCATGGTGTATTGGTGTAACTCTTATACTATTGTTCATTGCTCATTGGATATAGTTGAATGGTTTAAGTATAAATTGATTTTTTTTTTAAATTGTACTTGATACTAATTCACCCCCCTCTCAGTATCAACAATCCCAAGATCCGAAATTCCAAAATTTGCTTAACGATAAGTGTGATTAACTGGTGCATTAACGATGATTATCACGTGATTAATCCTTCACTGAATAATGACTTAGATAAATTCAAATTTCATCTGTGAGTTTCCCGAAAATTAATGACATTAATAATTGATTTACGAAAATCATTCCAAATGAGATGCTGGACCACCGCCTAAATATTATTCATTAAGGAAAGTAAATGTTTCATTAGTAGAGGTATTGGTTAATCGATGTAATTAAAGGAAAATGGTATTGAATTTGAATTTCATTGTGCGTTTTTACTGAGAAACAAGTTTTCAAGATAAGAATTTTGCGCATTCCCTGTGAACACATAACAGAGTTCTGTGGCCTGATACCATGGCTCCATGAAACGAAACTAAAGCGCTCTGTGAAAGTTTGAACCAGAACACACATGTCCTTTTCGACACCTCGCCCAAAAGCATAGACACCATTAAATCCTGGACGCAAGTATTCAATATTCTACAATATGAATTGGTCAATTGCCCGGATGAATCAAGTGACGAGGATATGGAGACCATGGTTACCAAATACAAAACTATGGCCCAATCAGAGTTACATAAGATAGCAACGAGGCCTAGACTCCTTCCTTACAATGATATGGTCGGTTGGGTGCTGGAAAATGTTGATATCCTGACCAGGACCATATTCAATTCACAAAAGGTCACAGTTGTGTCTTTTCGGTCGGAACATATACATGTAATGTACAAATTGTCTCTAGTACCCAATTTCATTTACAATGATAGTTTCCTAGTGGACTTTGACAAGAAGGAATGTGTCCAATATGGAAAAAACCTACCCGACTTAATTAAGGATTGGTACTCTCGCCCTGAGAAGTTCATATCTAACTCCCATGGCGTATACACAGTCCCTTCACTAGAGCCTCACATAATGTGTATAGAAATGATGATGTGTAGACTCTATGGGAGGGAAAACATAGCCCATTTCTTGTTACAGTGGGTGTCTATTATGCACATGGTGGTAGAGAGGTATTCTTTTGACTGGGAAAAGATGTTGTCAGATAGTTTGGTTAAGGAGATTAGAGAATATTAGTCACTGAAATACAAGGGGAAAATTGCCTCTTTCTTCATGTCAACTTATATCATGGACATCGTCTTCTTTATGACACCTTTTCCCCTGATGGGTTGGAACTGGACTCCAACTAGTGCCGAGCTTATACATGTTTATCATTCAAAACTTTGGGAAGATAAAGCCAAATATCTCTTCTACGAAATCTGCAATTGGGTGGTAGTACCGATGCATACTGCTATATATGGTTTCCCAACTTATAGGATTTCTGACAAAATAGTGGCTAATATAGGCAATATATCCGACTGGTACATTGAAGAGAATTTCTCCTATATTAGGGTTTTCAGTTGTTCAGTTCCTCCACATGCTCTACTTGAATTTTTACTAGATCGATTGGTATGCTGTGAAGTAGCACATCAAACTGTCCATGGTGGAATTAGTAAGGATTCAAAAGCAGTACCGAAAATAGTATGAACCGCCTTCCCCTTGCAGATTGGTACATTTTCTTTGCTAGATTTCGGCCATTCGAAAGTAGAGGCCGCGACCCTAGAAGAAATCAAGCTGGTCTATATCGAATTCAAGAAGCATGATATGTTGAAGATTATAGATAATCACATGGCCCTCTGCAATTTGAAAATATATGAACATGAAGATTCTCCTCAGGACGAAGTATTCCGAAGAGAAAGGTCCTATCAGGAGGTTTTGAGTCAATTTCAAGCCCTAGATTCAGATAAATTGGTCAAGTTTTATAACTTCCAGAAGCATCGAAGAAATATTCTTCCCAAAGTATTGCAGGGAGAGACCTTAATACATCCAACTACACAACAAGTTGAGACCCATAGCTTGGAAACATGGAGCTCTAGTAGATAGGATGCTCAAGAAAGTTTGGAGAAGAATGAGGTTTTGACTCAAAAGGAAGACAACACATTGATAGATCCACCAAGAGATCATGCTTAAAGTCAAACTGAGGCCTTGATAAAACAGGGAGAAGAAAATCCACTGTCTACACTGGGAAAACCATATACTGACACATCCGGTAAGCAACCATACACTGAGATAGGTAGCCCTATCCAATCCATCACACCCTTACAATTCAGTAGAGGGAGACTGGGTGTAGAAGTTGTATTCATAAAATATCTTATACCTATTTTGGCATAAGAGATGCCTCCTTCAGAATTATTCTTTAGTAAGAAGAGAAGGGCGGTAGTAAGAAGAGAAATACATCAAAGGGATGGTGGGAATGTCAAGAAGCACATGGTGCTATTGGACGGGAAGGCCCTAGAAGAAGAAGAATTCTCTACAAGTGTTGCAGGCTCGCTGGGAGATTTTGCAACAACAAACCGGTTTTCAGTAGGCAACCTCAAGGAGAAGTTGAAGCAGAAGGATCTGTTGGTGAGCCAATTGTAGGGCAAAATAAAGACGGTAGAGAAAGAATTCAGGAGAGAGAGGACTAAATTATTTGAGAAGACTAGAGCCTATGAAAGGCAGCAAATTCAGCAGCTCAGGGTCAACCTTGATGAGATACAAAAAGAGTCATAGACAAGCGGGAATTGATCAGACAACTATAGGTGAAAATAAGCTTAACCAAAAAAGCATCTGTGGATATATTAGCTTTCCAAGCCTAGGCTTTAGAGATTCACGAGAAGATGGGATCAACCCAACGACACCTCTTGACTAAAATAGAAGGTGTTCAATATTTTTATCGATTGGCATAACACTCTTTAGAAAATATTTGCATAAGGCAGAAGGAGGCCACTGTAGCTAGAGTCACATTCCAGGAGGCTGTCCTATCAAAAACAAAGGAGGAGGTTACCAGGGTCACCCGATTATCCCTCTTAGAACAAACCCAAGGAGATATAATACTTAAGACCTGGGAGGCTAATATAGTTGAAAGCAAAAGATTGGACACGGAGGTGAAAAAGGCTTGTGAAGAAGCTTTCTATGCTCTTGACAAAGAATCAATGTACGTAAGAAGATATAATATCTGTGGAGACCCAGGATAGATTGATATGAAAAACAATCAATCTAATTTCAAGGCAAGTATGGAGGCATCCCGGGCCAAAATTTTACAATTGAAACAGGTTGATCTTACTCTGATAAATAAATGGATAGTCAACCCTAGCTTAAGATTACAATCTTTATCTCTAGAAGCTAGAATGATGGAAGATAAACTACCTCATATATAAAAGAAGTTTTATACCTTTAAGGAAAATGATACAACAGAGCCCTCCAGGCTGATGGTGCAATTAGTGAGCAAATGTGTTAAATGTATTGAGCTAGGAAAAGGTAGCACCTCTGGAAACCAATGAGATATAATGTACACATCGTCTATATAGATCATGATTAGAGATCATCTGTCTCTGAGATGGATGACAAGAAGGAAAAACGTCTCCACCAGCATGATGAAGAGACAGAAGGGATGCAAGGGAAGCGTTTCAAATTTCACATTTTGTAATTTTTACTATTTTAGAAATAAGGAGAATTCCAACCGTTTAGGGTTGAGAACCTTTTGTATAAATACATATTTCAAAGATTGAACAAGGGGTTGCTTCTTGCTGAATGTAATTAAGAGAAAATCTCCTTTGTGAGAATTAATACAAGCGAAGACAGAGATTCCAATCTTTGTGCAGTCTGAGTTATGTTTCCTCTTTGTACTCCATATTTCTTGTTTCTTTAAATGTCTCTTTGATAAGTGAGTGTTTACAATTTAGTAAAACAACTACTATAATCACACCAAACCGGTTGTTCGTTAAGCTAGCAATTTTTCCTCTATATTTGCTGTCAGTAAATACAAGACCTGTAAGCTACTTGGACAACTAAATCTTATATTCTTTCAAGAGTGCATGCTTTCTTTTCTTATACTGTGAACATGATAAGATTAATCTCTGCATTGATGCCTTGCTTTGTTTAACAATTTTGTAAGTTTCTCTCATCTCACTTGATTTCATTAATCGACCCGGACAACAAATTATGGCCTCTGTACTGTTCTATTTTTATTTTCATTTGAGGAATTAATTCTTATATAACTATTGGAAGAAAAATCACTTCTTAAAATCAACCTTTATATTTATGATGCCTTGACATTACGCTTCTAAGCCTTAAGTGTAATCTCAGGAACAACAAGGCCCATCTGCTACCAGAAAGAACAGGAGATCTAGAGTGGATGAGCTGAAGGGTGAAATGAACAAGATTAAGCTTCCTACGTTTGATGGAGAACATAAGGAGGAAGATGCCAAAACATGGTTGCTTGGAATGATGAAATATTTCCAACTGCAGAATTATTCCTCTCAAGCAGAAGGAATAATTGAAATGTATCAACTGAAGGGAAAGGCATCCATGTGGTGGGATCAACTTGTGTAGGTACAACACATTAGAGAGAAATATATCACTTGAAGAGAATTCAAGAGATATTTCAAGAGAAATACTTGACTAAAAGATATTATGACAGAAAGATGAAAGAGTTATTTGAAATCAAGATGGGCAACATGACCATTGATGAATATGCACAAAGGTTTCTAGAATTTCTAAAGTATGTCCCGTTCATCAAAGATGAGACTGCCAAGATTCAGAGGTATCTAAGTGGATTGCCACATTCCATTGGTGACAAGATTCAGTATGATGATCTGAAGACTATGGAAGAAAATATAAGAAGAGAAAAATTATTATATGAGCAGCAAAGAGAGAAGCCTACTTTCCGGAAGGCTTGGGAAGACAAGAAGAAATTCCAGATGGATCAGAGGAAGAAGGGAACTACACCACTCTTTTTTAGAAATAGTCATGAAGAACAACCATCCTTTAGAGAGTCGATAATGGATGACGTAGGGGAACAAAGGCCAAGGCAGACGCCCATTCAGTGTTGGGGCTGTCAGGGGAGCCACAAGTACAGAGATTGTCCCCACAAAAATGGCAAGTGAGAGTTGTCCATAATGTTCAGCAAGCGGAAACAGTGTAGGACATGGGCAGTAGAATGCCAATGATATATGCAGCTCTGGACAACAAGAAAGCTGGATTTCATTTGCACATGATTGCAGTGGAAGGTATGATTAACAACCAAACATTTACTATTTTATTTGATTTAGGGGCTAGCCATAGCTATATAGATCCTAGAGTGGTGGAAAGTTTGAAATTGTCGAGAAGAAAACATGAAAAGTCTTGGTTAGTGCAGATGGCTACATGAACCAAGAGGAAAGTCACTGAGTTAGTTAATTCCTGTCCAATGGACATGAATGGACTGAGAACAAAGGCTGAATTGAATGTTTTTCCTTTAGGTTCTTATGACTGTCTAATTAGGATGGACTGGTTGGACCAACACCATGCCATCTTGGACTGTTGTAAAATGGAATTCACTTTCCTGGATGAGGAAGGAAATTGAAAAACAGTCCAAGGAATTCCCAGAGTTGTTGCTATCAGAGAAATCTCAACAATGCAACTGAAGAAGTGCTATAGGAAAGGCTGCCAATTATTTGCATCCCATGTGGAGGAAACACTTAAGGATAAGGTGTCAAATATTGAAGATCATGCGGTACTAAAGGAGTTTGAAGATGTATTCTAGGAGGTACCAGGTTTTAGCACTCTGTAAATTTCCAAGAGGTTGACAACAGAAGAAATCCACAAAATGTAACTTTATCCAACCGCTTTTGAAGCTGGGATCTAGCCCTTCCAACTTCAGAGAGGGATCTCTCTATATGATTTAGTTATGTTTCGAATTTTAAATATTAGGCTAGGTAAATAAATGGGTCGGTTTTTGTTGTCGTAGTGCTTGTAGAGTTGGATGAGACAGTCTACACATCCATTGGGCTATGGCGTCTATGTCTTGAATAAAATATGAAATCCAAACCAGAAACGCAAAGGAAAACTTTCACAGGGCGAGATAATATAATCACTGGATTCTTTAATAGCATAAATCAGGAATAGCAGAAAAGGTGAGAAAGAAAATTACAACAAAGAAGCAATCAAGAATTTCTTTATTGTAAAATGAGAAGATAAACACTTAAATCTTTTGAGTCAGAAACAAGGTATACGAGATAAATACTGCAACTTTCGTTACTTCTAAAGATTAGATTCAGAAAACACTATCATAACAAAGTAAGAATAACATTTAACTTAGAAAGAACAACATCACCAGTGAATACACGCAAGAATCCTGTGAAAGTGCCTCTTTGTATTAATGGAAGATATCTTCAAAGATATTACAGTCTGATAGCTTCAGGGTGTGAAGATCAACAACCCTCAATACTTCGAAAGATGAAGTATTTATAGCTCAAATTACAAACGATCCTGTCATTAATGACCAGGACGTGCTAAATCTATTTTTAGCCTAACTAACTTAAAAAATTTCCTAAATCTAGGAACTGCTTGATGATGTGGTGAAACTGCATGCTGATTTCTGGGTGGGCCATTGATGAAGCCTCTGCACGACCTCATCTGACTGGACAAATGAATGGACTGGGAAAAATCATCTGCTAATCGATCAGATCACAGAGTTCCTCCCATCGAAGATGACTGGGCACGTTGACTTTGAGTAGCCTTCGATACACTTCGTCCATTTCTGTGTACTTGGCGAAGGTAGGTTTGGTGAAAAAGATGTATCGAATCTCATGTTGGATGCTGATGTCCCACTGAAGTGCATCTAGAAATGCTTTTCCAGTGATGCTGCCTTGAAATCCTGCAAACTTTGAACTATCTTTAGCCACATCGATCAGTCTGTTCTTATAGTCTGGGAGTGTCATCAATTTGTTATTGATTACCTTCAGACCAGGAAGTCCTTTCTTCTGTAGAGCGTCAATCTTACTAAAGAATCTTTGTACCCCTAGGTCCATGGCCTAAACCTTTTCTTCCAGCTGAAGCATTAATCCTCTCTTGGTCAAAACTCTTTTGACCTCAAGGATGGTCTCTGTTCTGTCTTCAATTTTCAGCTCTTCCAGTTCTTCCCTGGTCTTAGAATTTAGGAACTTGATGATCTCATTCTCCTGTGTTGGCATCTCTCCCAATTTTGATCTGATCTTCTCAATGGCCTGTTTGCTTCTCTGCACCAATTCATTTTGCTCAAACATGATCTGTATCATGGGCCATATCTCGTTAATGGACTTGGTGATGTCTATCCATACACTTTCTTTAACCTCGACCAGAGTCTTTCCTGCCACTGTTTGCTTCCGGAGCTGTTGTAACTCTTGCTTGAGCTGATCTGTCACTTGATTTTCCTTGGAGAGGCTGATCTGAAAGGACGATTTGAGTTCCTGAAGGTTCTCAATCTCCTTTTTGAGCCTGCTGATCTCTGTTTCCTGTAGGTTCATCTTTTCCATAGACTTAGCCAAGTCGACTGTCTTTTCCAGGGAGGTCAATGGACTAGCAGATGAGACTTCTGTCACTGATGTTGTGTTCACTCCAGAAATTGGAATGGAATTCAATGGAATGACTTCCATTGGCTTCAGTTTTTATTTCTCTTTCACCAATTTCTCCATTTTAGCTTCCATTTCCTTAAGTTGTGCGTTCTACTCCATAAGTAGCTTGAGCATTTCATCTTTCTCTCCTTCTTTCTCTGCTATCTCCTTCGTCTGTGAATCCTCTGTGGTCGAGAGCTTCAATTATTTCATCAAGGAAGCTATATCAACATTCTTCTTCTTAATCATCTCCTCAGCTGCTTTCACATTTGAAGGATCGTAACCGATCTTGAGGACCAGTTCCTCCAAAGTCTTGATCCGATTGTCCTTGGCAAAGGACGATATCTTCTCCAACTTTAGTTGTGTTTGAACATTGTTCACGGACACCTGCAATTTGGACGCAGTAGTGGAGGCATGCCTCAACGTATAAAAACCATTTCACTTGTCTGCTTGTGCAGATCCATCTGATCGGCTGGATGCACATCCTTCGTCTGGAATTCGAAGGTGGCCCTTTTGTAATCAGTTATCACCTTTGGATCTGGCACCTGTGCCTGGGGGAATTCCATATGCATTCTTCCCTTCTCGGTGTCGAAAGACGATAGCAGCCTATGTTGTGCAGTTGACGTCTGCTTCCAGAACTGGGCACAAGTGTTGTTGGTCAGGGTCTGGTTCCTTTTCTTAATCAGCTCATACTTTTTGAAGATACTCAGCTTCAACCCTGCCTTGCCTGGTTGGGTGGTCGACGGAGAATATGTATATTTATTTGGCAATGCTGAGGTTATGACCTTTTGGAGGCTTGCATCGAGGGGTGGTCTGTCAACCTTGGTCAGTGTAGTCGACGTGGCTTATTTTTCTCCGGTCAGGCCAGGAACTGAAATAGTCTTAGGCCTCTTGGTATGCAGTTGGAACTCTTCTGACGATACCTCCGTGACAGGCGGAGATAAGTCCTGCCTAGGCATTTTCTCTTTCGGGACCTGTGGCGTGGTTGTTTGTGACACGGTGGCCATGGGATCCTGCTGTTCTACTTCGACCAATGTGTTAGGCTACCATACTGTCTGGTTCACAAATTTCTCAATTTCAGGCCTGGATTCATGAACATATGGGATGTTCTTGTTTTTCACCCTCATCTCAGAGATGATCCCACATGGATCATAATGCCATTGAAGCTCATGAAGAACTTCATTTCCTTCAAGATCCTGTCTACTTCTTCCCCAGTGCCATGATTGTTGCAGATGAAGGAGCCAATCTGCCCTTTGATTCTGAGCTGTTTCTTTTTCTTCAGTGACACAAAATGGATATCATCGGAATTTATTATCTGCCTTATATATTCCAATGCAAAAATTCTGGCAGGTAGGTACTTGGGCAGGTTATATGGTGCCAACTCGCACCCATATACTCTGATCTCGGTGTAATATTGGTACAAATACCAATCCCTTGTCTTTGTGTTATCCGAGAGATGCAAGATCCTCTGAACTTCATCATTTATCCGAGGCTTGGGCCTACCGCCAAGCATACTTACCACTGAGTGGTAGAATTGATCAATGAACTCCTTGAAACTGAACTCAGTGGAGTTGTGCTTGAGCAAGGAGGTCCATGCTATCACTGCCTGGGGTCTGCCATCTCCATCCATCTTATGCATGGAAAAAATGAATTTGTCCGCTTGGAAGAAGACGAACAAGTACGCCAGTATGGACGAGTATAGGAACATGCCTTCCGTGGTGAAATTCATGAACTGTTCGTGAATATTGTTCACCAGGAATGTGCTGAAGTCGAACTGGGTGGTGGGCTTCTCATCAGTAGAGAAGATGGATAAAAATCCCATAATGGGTTCATCTACCCATTGGTCTGAATAGTATCCTAACAAAGCACAAAGGGATGAGATGATCTAGTTTCCTTTAGTCGAGAACATAGAAGAAGGATAAGGAGGATTTGTGGAGGGAAATTAAGTAGATGGGGGAAGGAAAAGCTCGAATATTTGAGCCCTTTGGGGGAAGGTCATTTTCTTGTATAATTCTGTAATAATTTCCAGGTTGAAGGGTGATGCAGAGTCGGCTCGGGGGATTTTCATCATTTGGTCGATGGATTCGGGCGTGATGAGGAAAAGAATCTCCGTGGATGAGGAGACGATGACTCTTTGTTCTGGAATGTAGTGGGCTTGGCACTTGAGGGCGAACTCTGGAAAAGGGTGAATGTGAGGGAACAGGTAAAGGGGTAAGTTGGACTCCCAGAGTCCAATTTCATCACTCTGGTCCAGGAAAACTTCCTTGAGCCATGACTAAAGGTCTGCGAAATAAAAATCGCACTTCGTATCTGCGATTAAGTGGTCCTTATCGACCAGTGGGATCCTGTCAAGGTAGACAGGAGGCGGGAGAAGCGGATTCTCCTCTCCTTCTGCTTGTTTGGACTTTGGTGCCATTACTGCAACGATACCTGCAAGAAAAACAACGTTAGCGGGGTGGATGCTGGAGGGAGCAACTGACTGTAACGAAGGAAACAATGGTGTAAATTTATCTGGTGCGGTGAGTAGGTGAATGGTGAAAATAGGAAGAGTGATGGTAGTTTTGAGTAAACGGGTGTCCGTTGGGCGCGGGAGACAGGTCAGTTGGTTAATGGATAAGTTATCCAGTAATAAATGGCCAACTGATCACTTTGAGTGTGAGATGGCGGGTGATGGTGACTGAGGGATACAGATGGGTGACGTGGCGGCTATCGACTGGGGTAAAGTTCATAGTGAGGGGGCTTTCCATGAGCGAATGGGGGGAAAAATTGACAGCAGTTATGGGACGTGACTATTTCGGGAAAAGGTGGATAATGACATCAGGAGGTGATGAGGGTATGTCAGTCCATAGGGGACGATGGGACTCCAGACCGGTAGATCAATACCACGTATAGACAGGGGCCTGCCATAGAAAAGATACAATTCCAGACCCCCCCCCTCAGTTAAAAGCATAACAGTCGGGGTGGTCCGAAAAACATCTTGGGCCATTGATCTACGCGCCTACTTCTGACCCGCAGATCTTTGCACGCTGTTTATCACACATTCCGGACCCCCCCCCCTCCATTAAAGGCAGAACAGACGGGGGGGTCCAGAATCCAACCTTGATCGTAGATTTTCACACTTGATCCTGAGCCGTCCAGATGCGCGCGGGTCTTATCAACAATTCTGGACCCCCCCCTCCATTA
>ML784245.1:957837-992895 GCA_009831015.1 Picea engelmannii | reverse complement strand
TAAGCAAGAGGGCAAAGCGCAATGGAGGATCTACACCAAACATCAGTAAAAAAAGGTTAGTAGTTCCTTTCCATGCATGTATGTGAAAAAGGGGTTTTAAGTTTTGGGTGGTAGGTTAAAAGTGATTTCTTTACGGTCATAATCTAAATGGAAGTCTGACCCTAGTTTGCTAGTCCGTAGGGTATATTTCCCAACAACAGAATTGGCGACCATACTGGGGATATACTCTTTAGGGTTTCTGGATTTAGTTGAGGTTTTTGGGTAGTTTAAAGGATTAGATTTTCTGTTTATTTGTTTGTCTGTTTTCTGTTAGGTCAGAGCTAGCAGGGAACCTGGTTCTTGATACCAGTTTTTTCCTTGACTGTTGCTTGACAATAATTATCGGGACACACAGAGGTACACGTGGCCTGCAGAAGGCCTGCACGCATGTAACCCGCGCCCTAACCTTCTACAACCCGCGTGTGAACGCTAGTTGTAGAGGTTTCAGTAGCGTGTAGGAGTCAGAGAGCTTGAGAGGCAGTCCTCCTCTTCCCTGTCAGAATTATACATTCTCAGGGGGATTTCTGGATCCTGTCTGAGTCTTGCTGGTTCACAGTCTTGTTTCAGTTTGCTTTATTGCGTTTTGTTATTCCTTGCAATTATTTTTTCTTTGCTGTTAGAAGAAGCATCCAAGCCTTCAGGAGACCCTGGTTATCAATACCAGAGGCCTTTTCCAGGTCTGGGCTGCCTGCATTTAGGTTTGTCTTAGATTTTATACGTACACGCAGCCTGTGCAAGTGTAGCCCGCGGGTACCCGCGCTCTGTTGTAGCTCAGCACGCGTTTGCACGTGTGCTGTTTCAGTGATAGTAGCGGGCTTGACAGGTTGCTTTTCAATCAGGGTGGGGTAGTCATCCCTTCCTATGGTGAGAAGTATTCCTCTCAGGGGTTTGAGTCTAGGGTGGCACATTCAGTAGGTTAGGGCCTCTTACCCTTAGCCTTTTTTTTCTTAGTTGATGTTTGATAGAAAAGATAAAAAATAAAAGATTTTGTTTTATGGTTTTTAGACAAGCGTAAGAGTCGGTGCATCCTTGATTTCCATTGGGTGTCTTTGCTCTAATTCTTTGTGATCTGCTCTTTAAGACATAATTTTGTTTTGTTTTCTTGGTTTTGTGCTTGTCGACATTTTCCCTTTGTTGCTTCATTTAGCACTTAAATAAAAAAAAATATATATCTCTTTTTGATTTTCTTCTTTGTTTGAAGATTGTGTTTCTGCGTCAATAGCTAGGGAGAAGTCTTTTTGTTCATAAGTTTTTTGCAGTGCATTTAGAGCATAAGTAGCTCGTAGTCGAGTGAAATTCCTTTATGTTTGCTGCATGAAATCTTAGAAAAATTGAAAAGAAAAAGAAGTCTTTCTTTGTGAAAAGTTGTTGATTTTTGCATTTAGTAAAAGTTGTTTGTTTCCAACATTTTTTCATTTGTTTTGCTTTGAGTCTTTACACATCATCAGTTTCACCTTCATATCCCGTGACGTAAAAAATCCTATAAAAGCAACGCTAATTTAAAATCTATTAGACTTTTTGTTTGTAGGGTTCATACACTAGCTCAGGACTAGGGCCTTGGAATAGGTTGGAGAGTAAATTCTCCAAGGCCACTCAAAACCAAACATTGGAGTCTGTGATAGGGAGTGTAGGAGTCTAGTTTCGTGGAAGTTATCCGGGACCCCACTCTAACACAGGGGATAAACACGAGGTCGCGTGAGGAAAGGTAGTGGAGATAACCCCTCCAAAACCGGACCAAGCATAGTGGAAAACACATATCGAGGATTTGTTGAGGGTTTCTGTCGTTTGCATTTGCCACAGGGCTTCGTGGGTCTCGAATCCGTTCGAGGTCTCGAATCCGTTTGAGGTCCTCAGTTGTCTTCCGGACCATTTTCTCTCGATACCCTTGACAAGTTTCGGGCTTGATACCCTGCTCATTGTGGTCTACCCGACTATCGGTTGTACCTGCCTGGTGACTGTTCGCGTGCTGGTAAACTAATTGCCAATCTTGTTAGGGACATAAACAGGTGAATGCGGGGGTATACCGCGGTACCTAGGACAGACATCGGGCCACGCTTTGTAGAGTATACCCGGAGGGTGCTTCCGTTTTTTATTTTCACTTGCACCAGTAAGTTTCTCTAGTGTTGGTTGTTGTAACTGTTCTTCCAACTAGTTTAGTGTTTGCTTGACTTATCTTTTAGGGGCTTCTTTTTTAGTGTGTGTTACTGTTTGAACGTGTAGAATACCTTAGCGTGTCTTGGATCTTCTCACACAGTGGAGCATCCCAAGCTCCGCCGGTCACGAAGGCTCCTGGGCTTGTCGCCGGTTATACTGGAGCCACCCCCGCCACCATTGAGGCGGAAGCTAGACCAACAAGGGTCTTTCGAAGCAACCGGGTTACAAACCATTGAGCCTGAACAACTCCCGGAGGAATCAACCGCCAATCTTGGTTCGGTTGAAACCCTAACCACTGATACTTGGCCACCGATCATTGTACCAATCCAATTTTACGAATGCCTGTCAGTGCCTCACACAGTTATGGAACCAAACGCTGTTACTTCCTCTGGGAATTCTTCCATTCCCACCACCATTGCTACCACAGGAGAAGCATCTCCTAACTTGGCATCGTCGGTCTGGGCCACCATGGTCTCGGACGCAACTACGTCGCACAGTGGACCAACCCCATCTATCGCGAAGGCCACAAGCCCTTTCACACCTAGTGGTACAAGTCCTGCACTCACTCACTCCACTTTACAGACTTTGGGTCTGGGGGTAGGGAGCTCTAACGCTCCTCTGCAAGGTCAACTTGGGGGCATTCCTGTCCCTTTTAATGCTTTTCCTTATGTTGGAGGTCATATCTCTGCTTCGTCCCCTTCGCTTGGTGGTCTGCATCAGCAGTCCGCTGGACAACCTACACACATGAGTTTATTTGGAGCCGGGAGTCAAGGAACACCTGCGCAAACACTGCCGGTAGGTTCGTCACCATTTGTTTGGAACGAGACATTTGGTAACAATACTTTCACATCCACTTCTTTCCCATCTGAGGGCACTCCCATCTTTGGATAGTCTACTCCAGCGCAGGGTACTATTCCTGCGCTGGGGGCACATATAGCAGGACCTTGGAACTCAGGACAAGGATCCGTTCCCTCCTCTGGAATGTCGTTCTAGGGTAATTCTTTCCACAGTCAATGGAACCTTGTACATACTTCTATGTCTCTCCCAGCAGGACCAACATGGGGTAATCCTTCCCAAATTCCTTCAAACACGATGCGTGCCCAACATCCTATGTCCTTTATGGGGAATCAGCCAATGATGTCTCCACAGATGCAAAATCCTTATGCTGGTCAGGGCCATGGCTTCTACCAGAATCCGGGCCAGCAGCCAAACTTTTCCTGGCAACCTGGTGCTAGTCAAACTCCAGGACCCTTTTTCCCAGGCTATCAGCAGCAACCCAAACTACCATTCTTGGCGACGTTACACTTGCCAGATTTGACAAGGTTTTTAAACGATCCTATTTGTCACGATCCACGTTGGCCTCCTATGCCAACGAAGTTTCCTTCAGACATTCCAAAGTTCAAGGCCAAGCCTAACGAAGATCCAGGTGATCACGTGACTACTTTCCATATTTGGTGTTCATCTAACTCATTGAAATATGACTCCGTCCAGTTGCGCTTGTTTCAACGCACTCTTATCAGGAGTGCCATGAAATGGTACATCGAGCTTGATCACTCAAGATACTCTTCTTTTGGCAAACTGGCGATGGCCTTCCTTAACCATTTCTAGTTACCTGTGAGATACGACGCTGGCACAAAGCTTCTTGCTAATTTCGAATAGATGACAACAGACCATATCTCTGATCATATCCGAGAGTGGAGACGTCAAAAGAGTCTAATCAAAGTACCAGTTCCACCAGCATTCCTGCTTGAGTGGTTCCTTAAGTCTTTAGTCCCATAATTATCCAAAGACGTCGCGACTTCAGGAGTTTTCTCTGAGGAAGATGCCATCATGAGGGCTCAACAGTTTGAGCTTATCTATTCTCAGTCTGGTTTATTGTACAACATCCTGCCGGATGCACAACGGTCGATACTGGATAAAACTAGATAGAGAGCTGGGCCACATGCCGATGGTATTGTTGGTTCAGCACAAACTAAGCCCGCTGAGCAATTGACAAAGTAATTGCAACAGTTATCTATACAACACTTAGCGGCCAGCCAGACTACTTCTTTGGCTGCTCCTCCTACCCAAACATTGTAAGTACACTCCGTGTAGACGACTAACCCAAAGGCCACCCAACAGCCTGAAGGGAAGAAATAAAAATGCAAGAAGGGTAAGGGGGATAAAAAACCCACTGATAATGCTGGCGAGGGCACCATGGAAAAACGGAAGGTGAGGTATCCGTGTAACTTGTGTGTGGAAGACCACCCGACCCATCTATGTCCTTGACTTGCAGAGGCCCAAGAGTTTGTCACACAGCAACAACAAGCCATGTTGACTAATCCCTTTCAGCATGGGCAAGATTTAACTCAAGCCTCTACAAGTGCCGAGGGGGGCAGCCAAGAAACCTGCCCCCCCCCAAACAATGCCTCCTCCGCGAACGTATATATGGTTAGGGGTGATGCTTTAATAACGACTAGAGCACACGACTATAGTAAACCAAGCGCTTCTGAGAAGGGTAAAGAAGCTGAACTCCCATCTCTTCCTCTATAGATTGAGAAGATGCTGGGGGAAATGATGACACGCATTCCAAAGGGTGCGTTTAAGAAATCTTCTCACAACTCAAACGCAAGGGCTGCCCAGAATTACTCCGTGGTGGAAAATTTATCCCAAACCCCTTGTGCTATGTCTACTTTGGAGGTCCTCCAGAGTTTCCCTGCTCAGAGGAAAGCCTTGTTGACTACTTTAGGCTCTACGGAGACTTGTAACTTGGGTACCATCATGTTAGATACGACCAACTTAAAACCTCATCTGCCTTACCATGTCGCGTTTCAGATAGTAGTGCCTCATCCCACGAAAACTTTTATATGGAATATCTTTCGCACGGTGGTCGATGAGGGCGCTTCGAATTGAGTTATGTTGTTAGCATGTTGGAAATCCATTGGTCAGCCCGCTTTGTCTCCATCACCTACTCTCCTCACTGCGTTCGACGGTCGTTCTTTCCGACCACATGGCATCGTTCCTTCTTTCCCTGCGCAGTTAGGAGGGAAGACCGTGTGCGTTGAAGTAGAGGTAGTCGATGCTCCCCTCGACTATAACCTCTTGTTAGGTCGAATTTGGACTTATGCCATGCAAGCCGTGGTTGCTACAGTTTTTTGAGTCTTGTTGTTTCCACACGAAGGCCGGATAGTGACCATCGATCAATTGTCCTTCTCTAGACCTGACCCAGCTTTAGGGGCATCCACGGATCCCATGATAGATAATCCTCAAACCGGTGTCGTTAATGTGGGAGTTGGTTTGTGCCCATCCTTGATGGGTACCTTTGATTACCCACCTCCTCATAACGATGTCAAGTTTATATCGAATCACCACAACTCTGATATTTTTCACGTTTCGTCGTTCCGCACGACTTACTTTGAGGATCCGTGGATTCTTCCTTCCCCATCAGCCACGATGGATGAGACAGGGCACTCCAACATGTCCATGCCCTTGTCGGCTGCTGAAGTAGCGTACTCTTTAGTCCAACAAGCTTCAGCTAACCCCGATCCGACTCCCGCACAAGATTTGGATCCACTTCCAGAGCCTATTTGGGCTCAGGGTTCTCTTGCTACCACCGATTCGTTAGACTTAGTATTGCCTTCTGACAAAGCAGTAATCGAAGCAATGACTAGTCTGGACAAACTTTGGGACGATCTTCATCACAGATCATATTTCCTCCCAGAGTTACGCCAAATCGAGGCAGGAGAATTCACTATCACCATGACGGGAGATCGACCGTGTCCTATTAACCTCTTAGCTACACAGGAAATCTATGCTGAGGGGAATATGGCGACTATCGCTGAAACTATACCTATCAACATCTCCCGAAACCCTGGCGTCGTGGAGAATGTCTTCGTCAGAGCGGATTGCTCCCCCAAAGAGATTCAAATTTATACGGATCTTTTCAAAGAATTCTGCGACGTTTTTTCCTGGTCTTATGAGGAAATGCCAGGTATCGATCCGAAAATAGTTGAACATGAAATCACAACGTATCCTGATGCTAAGCCTGTTTGACAAAAACTTCATCCAGTTAATCCCAAGAAAGCAGCAGCCATCAAGATTGAGGTTGAGAAATTGCTAAAGGCAGGGTTCATTTACCCTATCCATCTGACTCAATGGGTGTCAAACCATGTGCCAGTCAATAAAAAACAAGGCACGATTCGTGTATGTACCGATTTCCGTGATTTGAACGAAGCATGTCCAAAAGATAATTATCCAACCCCATTCTTTGACCAGATCATTGATGAATGTGCCGGTTGTGAAGTTTTTTTGTTCATGGATGGTTTTTCAGACTATAATCAAATCCAAATCAAACCTGAGGACCAACACAAAACGACATTCACTTGTCCGTGGGGAACATTCGCCTATCGTAAGATGCCTTTTGGCCTCAAGAATGCTGGAGCCACTTTCCAGCGGGCCATGTCTTTTGCGTTTCACGACCTCAAACATATAGTCGAGGCCTATCTAGATGATTTAGCATCTCGCTCTCGCAAGCGAAAGCATCATCCTATGCACCTCAGACTAATCTTCGAACGCTGTCGCTACTTCAGGATTCGCTTGAATCCCAACAAGTGCATCTTTTGCATCACGTCAGGACGTTTGTTAGGTTTCATCGTTTCAACAACAGGGATCATGGTCGATCCTCTTAAGGTGGAGGCAATAATCCAGTTGCCCCCCCCACGCACAATCTTACAACTTCAAAGTCTTCAAGGCAAGGCGAACTTCTTACGACGCTTCATCGCCAACTATGCCGAAATCACTAAGGGATTTATGCGTTTACTGAAGAAAGATGTTCCCTTTTTCTGGGACGAAGCCACTCAATGCTCTTTTGATGCATTGAAACACACCCTCACAATTGCACCTCTGCTATGGCCACCTAATTATAACAAGGATTTCCTATTATATCTGGCTGCCACAGAGTCAACCATAGGCATGGTTTTAGTTCAGGAAGATGATTCGTTTTCAGAATACGTGATCTATTACCTGAGCCGAGATCTCATAGGACTGAAACTTAATTATTCCCATCTCGAAAAACTTGCGTTGGCAGCAGTTCATGTTGTTCAACGGTTCCGTCACTATGTTCTATTTCACAAGACCACCGTCGTTGCTGTCGTGAATCCATTCTAGTACATGTTGAAACGATGAGTTATCAACGGAAAAATTAGTAGATGGATGGTATTCCTCCAAGAATTTGACTTAGACTTCGTTTCAGCAAAGTCCAAGAAGTCACTGGTCTTCGCAGAACTTATTTCGGAGCTTCCGGTTGAGTCAGGTGACGTTGTGCCTGAGGAATCGCCTGTCTGGGGGGATATGTTTTTGATTGAATCGTCAGACCCCTGGTACGAAGATATACTGATCTATCTCCAGACTTTGAAGTGCCCCACCTCTGCTTCTCGTGACAAGCGTCGGCGGATACGCCATCAGGCTAAGAACTATCTCATACTCGATGATACGTTGTATCGAAGAGGTGTAGAGTGCATCTTGCATCGATGTCTCACTCATGAGGAGGCCGTCATAGTGATCAACAATTGTCATACAGGAGCTTGTGGCGGTCACTTATCTGGGTTGGCAACAACCCAAAATATCTTACGAGCAGGTTACTTCTGGCCCACACTTATGAAAGATTGTATCGAGTCGGTCAAGAAGTGCCACCCGTGCCAAATCTTCTCTCGAAAGATGAGGGCACATCCAGCTCCTATGTTTCCTATGATCACAGTTGGTCCCTTCACTAAGTGGGGGATTGATTACACTACATGCAACCCCCCGTCAGCAAGGGGGCACCGCTGTATCATCGTAGCTGTCGACTACTTCACTAAGTGGGTCAAAGCTATGCCAACGTTTAAGGATGTCGGAGAGACTACAACTCTCTTCTTATTCAACCAGATTATAGCACGTTTCGGCATCCCGAGAGAGATTTTCACTGATCATGGCAGTCACTTTCAGAACCAAATGATGTCTAAGTTAACATCAAAGCTTGGGTTACGGCAAGAACATTCCTCACCTTACTACCCCCCAAGCCAATGGGCAGGTGGAAGCTGTAAACAAAACCCTTAAAACTATTCTACAACGAACTATCAACTCAGCCAAGTCAAATTGAAATTTGATGTTATACTCGACATTATGGGCTTACCGAACATCTGTTAAGACTGCAACCGGTTTCTCACCTTTCCAACTTGTTTACGGGATGGAGGTAGTCTTGCCCATTGAATGTCAAATCCCATCTCTGAAATTGGCAGTAAAGTTATTGCCAGACACTTCTCCACTTGAAGAGTGGTTAGTATACCTTGAGCAGCTTGATGAGCAGCGCCGCAATGCAGCCCTGGCCGACGAGGCTCATAAACATAAGGTCAAGTGTCAATATGATAGGTCCGTTCGTCCTCGGATTTTTTCTAAGGGCGACCTTGTCCTGGTCTATGACCAAGATAAGGACCCCCTGGGGGAAGGAAAGTTTAAACCCATGTGGTTCAGACCCTTCATTATTAAAGAGGTCTTAAAAAAGGGCGCTTATAATTTGGTGGATTTTGAAGGGAATGCTTTGGTGGAGCCTAGAAATGGGCTCTACCTCAAGAAGTATTACTCATAGAAATGTCACTGTGGGTAACTTTTTGTAACATATGTATAGTCTTTGTACTATTACTTTTTTACATTTCTTTTGAAAGAACGTGTTATGGACGTGTCATTGATGTTATCTTTTGTCAATATGACAGATGTCAAGTGAGTCCTAGGTGTTCGTTGGGCATGCGGACGGTGATAGTCGACACACGCGGAGGCTTGCCTCCGCAACTTGGGTAATCTTTACACCACAGGGTCAGTTGTTATCTTCCGGAGGGATATGCTTAGGTGACGCCACAAATAATGTTGTTGAGTATAGTGCAGTTATTGAGTTGCTTTGTGATGCTCTGTCATTGGGTATCTCTCGTCTCCGAGTCTATCTAGACGCTCAACTGGTTGTGTCACAGCTAAACAGAATATACCGGGTTCATGACCCAACTTTACACCGACGATTCCTTAGGGTACGTCTCTTGGAATGCAAATTTGATTATATTACATATTTTCATGTTCCTAGGAGTCTAAATCAAATCACAGATACTCTAGCTAATCACATTTTAGATTGGTATCTTGCTCACATATAAAAAGATCATGAACATAGACATGTAAATACATTTTTGCACACATAATCCATCAGACACAAAAAAGAGATAAAAAACCATATATAAACATCATAAAATCCTCAGAGTACATAGATGGGCGCAAGTGCCTCCAAAAGTAGGAACAGTAACGAGTCACCGGGCTTATGACCTCAAAAAATATATATACAATAAGGTGCTCGTGGCACATAAAGAGTCTAAAAGTCTGCTCAGGGCCTGTGGGCCCTGTTATAATCATGTACATCTTGGGCTAAATGCCTAAACAATCGGACCCATGTCCGAGGTGCCCCCACAACATGAGTCTGCATGGAGGGCGGCAGGTCCTCTATCTCTGCCATGGGAACTGTGCGAGTGAGCGCAGTAAAGTTCCACTCAATTCGCCTCAGGACCCTCTCGGCCTCTCCTACTGGGAGGTTCCCTGCTACTGCTGGTCCTCGAGCAGCGGCAGCTGCGGCTTCTGGCCGTGGGCGATGCCTGTTCCGTGCATAGTTGGCAGGTCACATGGGTCCCACATCTGCATGCAATAAATGTTCACCCATCAGAAACTCTGGTATACAAAAACATGATATATATATCAAAAATACATAAAAATTACATATGCAAACAAAAAAATATACAGGTGGAGACTTACCCATCTCCCCTCGCTCCTCACCAGGAGGCATTGGTATCGCTGGATCTCTGGAGAAGTCGATCCCCGCATATGGGTAGTCCTCAATAGCCAGGATCTGTCGCGATAGCCAAGCAAAAAATTCGTCGTTGAAGGCCTCCACGGTCCTTCTGCCACCCTGTCGCGGCAGTAAAACTGCCCATCTGCATACTGCGGGGAAAGTGGTAAGATGTCCTCGTACTGTCAGCCGAGAACTAAAACACGGAACTCTCTCGAAGAAGAATGAACACAGGATGGTCCCCAACCCGAAGTTCCCGCGTGTCCGCTGTCTGTAAGCTGTCAACTGACTCTTCATGCACTCTAACAGCGTGGTACTCCAGTGAAAAATTTGTGCATTCATGCACTGGATCGTACAGTTCATCTGTGCGTGCGAAGCCTGGTGCACGACTGCTGAGCCGGTAATCCGCCCAATGAGAAATAAAATAGTCTGTAGGGCGAGGCTGGTAATCCTACTCACAGGTACCGAGGAACTTCTATGATCAGTTCCAGCCTCACAGTAATCCTCTATCAGCTCTGAGACTTTGCTCGGCCCCGCAAGAAATGTTTGAAAATTGACTGGTTCCCTTCTCCTTGAGAGGCCAGTCAAAAAGTAAATATCCTCGATGGTGGGCACCAAGGATTGCCCCTCTAGCATGAACGCCTCTGCATAAAGGGTGCCAGTAATCTACCAAGGCATTCAGTAGCCTTGGTTGCGCACGCATGAATGGACATAAAAAGAATTTCACTAATTCGCACTATGTCAACACGGCCACAACATTCGGATCTGCAGCCACTAACTCATTGCCGGCCTCGTGCTCCCTTTCCCTCCACTGAACATACATCCTGCCAACACAACAAAGTCAAAAGAGGGTCAATCCTTTTATACATTATCTTTTTTCATTACATGGGGGGGTACCCGCGGCCTGTAGAGGTGACAGTCGCGGGTACCCGCGGGCAGGATTTGTTTTGCCCGCGGGTACCTGCGGGCTGTCTCTGGACAGCCCGTGTTTTCCTGGGGCCGACCTTTTTGAGGTCGACGCCCACCCCCAAAATCAACTAAATGCTAAAAATGACGTATTGAATAGCTAGACAAGGGAGTTTGTACTTACTTGGTCCAAGAAGAAGTCCGTTTCATCCACCATATCTCCCGGAATCACGATCTTTGGCAAAGGGGGTCTTTTGGCTCCAGAGTCAATTTCCAAATCAGCAATGGTGATAATGAGCTGCCAGCTTCTATTTATAGATTTTTTGGCCTCTTTTTGTCACTTTTTTGGGCCCCTTTATCAGTTTCTCTATACAAAAAACCATTTAGAGTGATCCAGGAGTTATATGGGAGGGATTTGATCAGGTATTGGGACAATTTTTATTGAGTTTCGAAAAATAAAAAAAATATAGTGACGGTCCATAATTTTTTTTTTTTCAAAAATCAACTTGAGCATATAGGTTAGGATTCTTCCCCAACTTTTGCATCTCGTTGCCTTTTTTCTTATGATATAGGATCGATCCCATCCGGTTGTGACACGGAACCGTCATATATTCTCTAGAAGTGTCGCAACTTGGTGGTAGAGATTACCAAAACATGGATGCCCTAGGTAGGTCCTAGTTGCATTATGGTGTCCATGCCGTTTCTAACAACACTGTAGGCTCGGGAGTACGTATAGTCTTTCCTGAATATGAGTTTGAGCCTCATTTGCATGGGTCTTTTTCACTCTTTGACTTACCCTCCGGACTCCCAAAACATAATGGGTCTCCTTTTAAGCCCTTTTCGGACCCTCTAAACATGAAAAGATTGTCGAGCGATCTTGTGGCCTTTCACGCTCGTTAAACTGAAATTTGAAGTCACGTCTGTTCGGAAGTAGTTTACCCCTTTTTCGGTCCAGACGGTCAACTGTACGAACAAAGGAATACTCTATTGAATTCCCATTCTTTAGAAGAGTATCCTCAGGTATAATTTTATTCCTTTTTCGGGCCTGAGGGACTAAATTTACGAAAAAGAAACCCCCACGGAGTCCATAGTTAAGCTCTTTTCAGACTCCCTAAAAATGAAAAGATTGTCGAGTGACCTTATTCTTTCACACTCGCTAAAATGGTCCAGAAGAACATTCCTGACGGAGTCCATAGTTAACCTTTTTTCAGACTCCTTAAAAGTGAAAAAATATCCGAGTGATATTGTCCTTTTCACACTCGTTAAAATGGTTTTGAATCGACGTCTAATAGGTGCTCATTTACCCCTTTTTCGAACTGACTAGACTATTGATGAAAAAGGTACCCCAATGGAGTTTCCTTTTATGCTTTTTCAGACTCTCTAAATATGAAAAATCACTGAGCTTACCTTCTCTGGGCTCGTTAAACTTACATCGAAGGACGTTACCATTGTGTGTTCTATCAACCGCATTTGCATGCCTTACCCATCAGCCTTGTAACAATGTGCTTCTGCGTCTTAACACCTTTGGCCACTGGAGGATTTTTCCCGAGTATCATTTCCCTAGAACATCAGTCTTGTCCTTGTGCCTTGAGCTTGTATGTTTGCAGTACTCGTTCCTCCATTGTAACGTAATATTCCTTTCTTCTTTTTCAAAATCATCAAAAAGAAGAAAAAAAATCAAATATACCCCAAAAAGAGGATGGGAAAAGTATTTTCTTTATTGGCAGCATAATGAGTCGCCCTTGGATGAAGCACATCTGTCCGTTTGATCATCAGACTATGGGATGTAGTACGACCTTAGGAAGCTTTGCTCGCTATATAGAATTGTGTCCTCCACCGTTTGGTTACTCTTCCAAACATATGGAGAGTTTGCGTTGCCTCCTGCTTCGTAGACTTATGATTAAAAGATATGTTGCCTAAGTCTTATCACTTGTCGTGCTATTATCCAAGGGAAGTTTGTCATTGAGCCTGAGTCGGCCCCTCTGCAATATGTCTCTTGTCCGCATACCCGGCCATCCTGAACGTCCAATCGAGTCTTTGTTCGAAATCACTGAAGCCTTTAGTCCGATCATCAAGATTATCAAGTCCATAACCGATGAGCCGTCAAAGACCTCTGGGTAGTACAGTTGTACACTTATATTACACTCCTACCCGAGTTTAGAAGATTTTGAAGTTGTTGCTCGAGCTCTGAAGTACAACCATCAGGCCGAATCAGCTTCTGGGAGATGGATACTTTATATGTATATCTTTATGATTTCGAGATGTAGCTCCGCTGTGTATTATTCGCGGCTACTCTTTATAGTTATTTGACATGGATCTACAATGTATTCAATTGGTAGCCATGGTTCTATCTTATCCCGAGCATGGGTATGCCCGCCTCGGTGAGACATTTGTTATTTTACAGACGACATCTCCTGATTCTTGATTCTTGGGCTCACTCATTTAGCATATCAGTACAGATTGGTAAAAGATTGGTAATGTATTTCGGCCATCAGATGCTCTTTTGACCTCACACATTAGGGGGAATCTGTTATAACCCTAAATTGCACCACACATGCTTACCTGGCATCAGACCAATTCATATCCCTTCATTGCCAAATCATCTGCTGAGAAACCTCTTTGAAAATTCTCTCAGGTAAAATCACACGTGCCCTAACCCACTACTGCACGCGTTGGAACGCTGGCAGGCCTACTACTGCACACGTTGGAACGCTGGCAGGCCTACTACAGCCCGTGTTTACCTAACAAAGCACAAAAACATGAAAGTTGCCGACGAGACAAAAATCTATGGGTTAGTTAACTGAAACTCCCGGCCATGCATGGCCGAGAGTTCATCCAAAACCCTAGCTCCTTCTAGCCTATAAAATAAGGGGTAGGGGTACTATTTGGAGGAGGAAAATAATAGCGAAGAAACTCTGCCCAATTGTCGAATCCATTTGTCCCAACCCTTTAGCCTTTACTCAAGCCTAAGGAGAATTAACGCAAAGCAGTTGGAGGAAAAAGAAGAGGAGGAGCCCAGGATCAGGATCAAGGAACGGTGGCCGATCTGAACATTGATTGTAAGTTGATTCATTTTGAAAATAATAAAAGAATACTTTTCCCATCCCAATGCATGATTTATATATGATTTGTTTAATTTATGCTTAATTTTTAACCCTCAAGTAGAAAAGTAGCATGCATGTGTAGTGTTTTGTCTTGATTGCAGGATTGTCTTTGGAAGGAGCGGAGTAAGCAAGCGGGCAAAGCGCAACGGAGGATCTACACCAAACATCAGTAAAAAAATGTTAGTAGTTCCTTTCCATGCATGTATGTGAAAAAGGGGTTTTAAGTTTTGGGTGGTAGGTTAAAAGTGATTTCTTTACGGTCATAACATGCATGCAAGTCTGACCCTAGTTTTCTAGTCCGTAGGGTATATTTCCTAACAACCACTGTTTTAGGCATTAGATTGTGGGAAGCACCCGAATCCAGCATAGCGTTATGCAAGATCAGGTCATGTATATTTAGACTGATGTAAAAAGGGGTGACATCACCATTATCATCTCGACCATCTACTTCAGGTCCGAACAAAAGTTCAGGATGATCATCTGTAAGGTTCATGGTATCTGAATGATTTGCTGATCCAATGGTTAAGGCCTTCGTGCCTATGTCAGGTTCAATGGTCAGTTCTTTAATCACCTGTGAACGATAAACATCCTTGTTCATCAACTCAGAAAGTGGAATGAGAATTTTTACTTTGGCTAATTCCCCCTCAAGGCTGAAAGGTGTAGGAGCTCTGCCTTGGCTCATCAATTCTGGTTTGTCCACCACATTCTTCTGAACAAAAGCACTTGGTGGATTAATAGGTGAAACCTTGGGCTGCGGCGATCTTTTCATAATAGTAAGGTTTTTCTTCACGAGAACTTCGGCAGTGCTCTTTTCAGGAATCTTCTCAGCAGATGGTTCAGAGGCTTTTTTGGTTTCGACTACTTTCCTCGTTTCAATCGTCTTTTTTGGGGAAATCCCTTCTGTCTTTTTACTCCACAGATTGTACTGCCAATGTACCTCCAAAATGGCATTTTCGAATGCCTGTTGTTCTGCATCTTCGACTTCTTCACTTACTTTTGTTTTATTGAGAATAAAAAGTTCTTGCTCTTCTTGGGTAAGGAAAATAGCTTCGTTATCGTGAATACCCATGATATTTATGTGAGTATCTGTTGTTGAGAAATAATACCCTACGGACTAGCAAGCTAGGGTTAGACTTGCATGCAGATCATGACCTTAAAGAAATCACTTTTAACCTATCACCCCAAAACTTAAACCCCTTTTTCACATACAAGCATGGAAAAGACCTACTAACCTTTTTACTGATGTTTGGTGTAGATCCTCCGTTGCGCTTTATCCGCATACTTGCGCTTCTCCTTCTAAAGACAATCCTGCAATCAAGACAAAACACTACGCATGCATGCTATCTTTCTACTTGAGGGTTAGAGATTAAGCATAAATCGAATAAATCATATATAACTCATGCACTGGGACGGGAAAAGTATTCTTTTATTATATTCAAAATGAATCAACTTACAATAAGTGTTGAGACCGGCCACCGTTCTTTGATCCTGATCCTGGGCTCCTCCTCTTCTTTGTCCTCCAATTTCTTTGCCTGAATTCTTCTTAGGCTTGAGGAAAGGCTAAAGGGTTGGGACAAATGGTTTCGGCAATTGGGCAGAGTTTCTTTGCTATATTTTTCCTCTTCCAAATAGTACCCCTACCCCTTATTTTATAGGCTAGAAGGAGCTAGGGTTTTGTACGAACTCTCGGCCATGCATGGCTGGGAGTTTCAGTTAACTGACCCATAACTTTTTGTCCCGTCGACAACTTTCCTATTTTTGTGCTTTGTTAGGTAAACGCAGGTTGTAGTAGGCTAGCCAGCATTCCAACGCGTGCAGTAGTAGGCCTGCCAGCGTTCCAACGCGTGCAGTAGTAGGCCTGCCAGAGTTCCAACGCGTGCAGTAGTAGTTTAGGGCGCGTTTTACTTGATTTAAGAGGATTTTCAAGAGTTTATTCAGCATGGCTTTGGCAAGGAAGGGATATGATTTGGCTTGATGCCAGGTAATCATGTGTGGTGCAATTTAGGGTTATAATAGATGCCCCCTAATGTGTGAGGTCAGAAGAGCATCCGATGGCCGAAATACATTACCAATTCTTTACCAATCTGTACTGATATTATGAATGAGTGAGCCTAGGAATCAGGAATCAGGAGGTGACGTCTGCAAAAAATATCAAATGTCTCACCGAGGCGGGCATACCCATGCTCGAGATAAAATAGACCCATGGATACCGATCAAATACACTTTAGATCCATGTCAAACAACTATGAAGAGTAGCCGCGAATAATACACAGCGGAGGTACATCTCGAAATCAGAAAGATATACATATAAAGTATCCATCTCCCAGAAGCTAATTCGGCCTGATGGCTGTACTTCATAGCTCGAGCAACAACTTCAAAATCTTCTAAAACTCGGGTAGGAGTGTAATATGAGTGTACAACTGCACTACCCAGAGGTCTTCGACGACTCGTCGGTTATGGACCTGATAATCTTGATGCTCGAACTGAAGGCTTCAGTGATTTCGAACAAAGACTTGATTGGACGTTCAGGATGGCCGGGTATGCGGACAAGAGACATATTGCAGAGGGGCTGACTCAGGCTCAGTGACAAACTTCCCTTGGATAATAGCATGACAAGTGATAAGACTCAGGCAACATATTTGTTAATCATAAGTCTACGAAGCAGGAGGCAACACAAACTCTCCATATGTTTGGAAGAATAACCAAACTCTCCAAAAAGTCTATAAATAGAAGCTGGCAGCTCATTATCACCATTGCTGATTTGGAAATTGACTCTGGAGCCAAAAGACCCCCTTCGCCAAAGATCGTGATTCTGGGAGCTACAGTGGACGAAACAGACTTCTGCTTGGACCAAGTAAGTACAAACTCCCTTGTCTTATTATTCAATACTTCATTTCTTGCTTTTAGTTGATTTTTGGGGTGGGCGTCGACCTCAAAGAGGTCGGCCCTAGGCAAAAGCAGGCTGTCCAGGGATAGCCCGTGGGTACCCGCGACTGTCACCTTGACAGGCTGCAGGTACCCCCCGCGTGATGAAAAAATTAATCTAAACAAGTCCTGACCCCCCTTTTTTGCTTTCTTGTGTTGGCAGGATGCATGTTCAGTGGAGGGAGAGGGAGCACGAGGAAACCAATGAGTTAGTGGCCGCAGTTCCGAACGTTATGGCCATGCTAATGCAGTGTGGTTTAGTGAAATTCTTTTTGTGTCCATTTATGCACGCGCAACCAAGGCTACTGAACGCCCTGGTTGACTATTGGCACCCTGATATAGATGCTTTCATGATAGAGGGGCAATCCTTGGTGCCCACCACCGAGGATATTTATTTTTTGAATCGCCTCTCGACGAGAGGGGAACCAGTCAACTTTCAGACTTTTCCTGCGGGGTCGAGCAAAGTCTCGGAGCCGATAGAGGAGTATTGTGAGGTTGGGACCGATCAGAGATCTTCTTCGGTACCCGTTATTAGGATTACCAACCTCGCCCTTCAGACTATTTTATCGCTCATTGGGTGGATTACCGGCTCCGCAGCCTTGCATCAGGCTTCGCGCGCACAGATGAACTGTGCAATCCAGTGCATGAATGCACAAATTTTTGATTGGAGTACCACACTACTAGCGAGCATGATGAGTCAGTTGACAGCTTGCAGACAATGGACATGCAGGAACTTTGGGTTTGGGACCATCCCGTGTTCGTTTTTCTTCGAGAGAGTTCGATGTTTTAGTCCTCAGCTGACAGTACGAGGACATTTGGATACTTTCCCCGCAGTATGCAGATGGGTAGCGTTGCTGCCACGACAGGGTGGTGGAAGGAACATAGAGGCCTTCAACGATGACTTTTTTACCTGGCTGTCATGAAAGATCCCAGCTATTGAGGATTACCCATATGCAGGGATCGACTTCTCCAGAGATCCAACGATACCAGTGCCTCCTGGTGAGGAGCGAGGGGAGATGGGTAAGTCTCCACCTATATCGTTTTTTTGTTTGCATATGTAATTTTTATGTCTTTTTGATATATATATCATGTTTTTGTATAACAGAGTTTTTAATGGGTGAACGTTTATTGCATGCAGATGTGGGACCCATGCGACCTACCGACTATGCACGAAACAAGCGTCGCCCACGACCAGAAGCCAGAGCTGCCGTCGCTGGAGGAGCAACAGTAGCAGGGAACCTCCCAGCAAGAGAGGCCGAGAGGGTCCTGAGGTGAATTGAGTGGAAATTTACTGCACTCACTCACACAGTTCCCATGGCAGAGATAGAGGACCTGCCGCCTTCTTTGCAGACTCATATTGTGGGGGTACTTCGAACATGGGTCCGATTGTTTAGGCGTTTGGGCCAGGCTGTATATGATTATAACAGGGCCCATAGGCCCTGAACAGACTTTAGAGTTTTATGTGCCACGATAACTGATATGTATATATTTTTTGAGGGCATAAGCCCCAGTGACTCGTTATCGTTCCCACTTGTGAGGCGCTTGTGCCCATCTATGTACTCTGAGGATTTTATGATGTTTATATATGGTTTTTATTTATTTTTTGTGTCTTATGGATTATGTGTTCAAAAATGTATTTACATGTTTATGTTCATGATCTTTTTATATGTGAGCAAGATGCCAATCTAAAATGTGATTAGCTAGAGTATCTGTGATTTGATTTAGACTCCTAGGAACATGAAAATATGTAATATAATCAAAGTTGTGTTGCAAGAGACGTACCCTAAGGAATCGTCGGTGTAAAGTTGGGTCATGAACTCGGTATATTCTGTTTAGCTGCGACACAACCATTTGAGCGTCTAGATAGACCCAAAGATGAGAGATACCCAATGACAAAGTGTCACGAAGCAACTCAATAACTGCACTATACTCATCAACATTATTTGTGGTGTCACCTAAGCATATACCTCCGGAAGATAACAACTGACCCTGTGGTGTAAAGATTACCCAAGCTGCGGAGGCAAGCCTCCGCGTATGTCGACTAGCACCGTCCGCATACCCAACGAACACCTCAGACTCACTTGACATATGCCATATTGACGAAAGATAACATCAATGACACATCCATAACACGTTTTAAAAGAAATGTAAAAAAGTAATAGTACAAAGACTATACATATGTTACAAAAAGTTACCCACAGTGACCGTTCTATGAGTAATACTTCTTGAGGTAGAGCCCATTTCTAGGCTCCGCCAAAGCATTCCCTTCAAAATCGACCAAACGATAAGTGCCCTTTTTTAAAACCTCCTTAATAATGAAGGGTCCGAACCACATGGGTTTAAACTTTCCTGCCCCCAGGGGGTCCTTATCTTGGTCATAGACCAGGACAAGGTCGCCCTCAGAGAAAACCTGAGGACGAACGGACCTATCATATTGACACTTGAACTTATGTTTATGAGCCTCGTTGGCCAGGGCCGCATCGCGACGCTGTTCATCAAGCTGCTCAAGGTGTACTAACCGTTCTTCAAGTGGAGAAATGTCTGGCAATAACTGTACTGCCAATTTCAGAGATGGAATTTGACATTCGATGGGAAAGACTGCCTCCAGCCCGTAAACAAGTTGGAAAGGTGAGAAACCGGTTGCAGTCTTAACTGAGGTTCTGTAAGCCCATAATGTCGAGTATAACATCAAATGCCAATTTGACTTGGCTGAGTTGATAGTTCGCTATAGAATCATCTTAAGAGTTTTGTTAACAGCTTCCACCTGCCCATTGGCTTGGGGGTAGTAAGGTGAGGAATGTTCTTTCCGTAACCCAAGCTTTGATGTTAATTCAGACATCATTTGGTTCTGAAAGTGACTGCCATGATCAATGAAAATCTCTCTCGGGACGCCGAACCTTGCTATAATCTGGTTAAATAAGAAGAGAGTTGCAGTCTCTCCATCATCTTTGAACGTCGGCATGGCTTCGACCCACTTAGTGAAGTAGTCGACAACTACAATGATATAGGGGTGCCCCTAGCTGAGGGGGGGTTGCATGTAGTGTAATCAATCCCCCACTTAGTGAAGGGACCAACTGTGATGACAGGAAACATAGGAGTTGGATGTGCCCTCATCTTTCGAGAGAAGATTTGGCATGGATGGCACTTCTTGACTGACTCGATACAATCTTTAATAAGTGTGGGCCAGAAGTAACCTGCTCATAAAATATTTTGGGCTGTTGCCAACCCAAATAAGTGACCGCCACAAGCTCCTGTATGACAATCGTTGAGCACAATGACGACCTCCTCATGAGTGAGACATCGATACAAGATGCAATCTACACCTCTTCGATACAACATATCGTCGAGTATGAGATAGTTCTTAGCCTGATGGCTTATCCGCCGACGCTCGTCAAGAGAAGCAGAGGTGGGGCACTTCAAAGTTTGGAGATAGATCAGTATATCTCCGTACCAGGGGTCTGACGATTCGATCAAAAACATATCCCTCTGGATATGCTATTCGTCAGGCACAACGTCACCTGACTCAACCGGAAGCTCCGAAATAAGTTCTGCGAAGACCAGTGACTTCTTGGACTTTTCTGAAATGAAGTCTAAGTCAAATTCTTGGAGGAATACCATCCATCTACTGATTTTTACGCTGATAACTCATCGTGTCAACATGTATTGGATTGGATTCACGACAACAATGACGGTGGTATTGCGAAACAGAACATAGTGACGGAACCGTTGAACAGCATGAACTGCTGCCAACGCCAGTTTTTCGAGATGGGTATAATTAAGTTCCGGTCCTATGAGGCCTCAGCTCAGGTAATAGATCACGTATTCTAAAAATGAATTATCTTCCTAAACTAAAACCATGCCTATGGTTGACTCTGCGGCAACCATATATAATAGGAAATCCTTGTTATAATTAGGTGGCCGTAGCAGAGGTGCAGTTGTAAGGGTGTGTTTCAATGCATCGAAAGAGCATTGAGCAGTTTCGTCCCAGAAAAAGGGAACATCTTTCTTCAGTAATTGCATAAAGCCCTTGGTGATTTCGGCATAGTTGGCGATGAAGCGTCGTAAGAAGTTCGCCTTACCTTGAAGACTTTGAAGTTGTAAGATTGTGCGTGGGGGGGGAAATTGGATTATTTCTTCCACCTTAAGAGGATCCACCATGATCCTTGTGGTTGACACTATGAAACCTAACAAACGTCCTGACGTGACGCAAAAGCTGCACTTGTTGGGATTCAAGCGAATCCTGAAGTAGAGACAGCGTTCGAAGAAGAGTCGGAGGTGCGTAGGATGATATTTTCGCTTGCGAGAGCGTGATGCTAGATCATCTAGATAAGCCTCGACTATATGTTTGAGGTAGTGAAATGAAAAAGACATGGCCCGCTGGAAAGTGGCTCCAACATTCTTGAGGCCAAAAGGAATCTTACGATAGGCGAATGTTCCCCACGGACAAATGAATGTCGTTTTGTGTTGGTCCTCAGGTTTGATTTGGATTTGATTATAGCCTGAAAAACCATCCATGAATGAAAAGGCTTCACAACCGACACATTCATCAATGATCTGGTCTATGAATGGGGTTGGATAATTATCTTTTGGACATGCCTTGTTCAAATCATGAAAATCGATACATACACTAATCGTGCTTTGTTTTTTATCGATCGACACAGGGTTTGACACCCATTGAGTCAAATGGATAGGGTAAATGAACCATGCCTTGAGCAATTTCTCAACCTCAATCTTGATGGCTGCTGCTTTCCTAGGATTGAATTGACGAATTTTTTTTCGAACAGGCTTAGCATCAGGATACGTTGTGATCTCATGTTCAACTATTATCAGATCGATGCCTGGCATTTCCTCATAAGACCAGGCAAAAACGTCACGGAATTCTTTAAAAAGATCCGTGTAAATCTGAATCTCTTCAGGGGAGAAATCCACTCCGAAGAAGACATTCTCCACGACACCAGGGTTTCGGGAGATGTTGATAGGTATAGTGGCAGCGATAATCACCATATTTCCCTCAACATAAATTTCCTGTGTAGCTAAGAGGTTAATGGGACATGGATGATCTCCCGTCATGGTGATGGTGAATTCTCCTGCCTCGATTCGGGTTAACTCTGGGAGGAAATATGATCTGTGATGAAGATCTTCCCAAGGTTTGTCCAGACTAGTCATTTCTTCGATTACAGCTTCGTCATAAGGCAAGACTAATTCTAACGAATCGGTATTGGCGAGAGAACCCTGAGCCCAAATAGGCTTTAAAGGTGGATCCAACTCTTGTGAGGGAGTCGGATCAGGATAGCTGAAGCTTGCTGGACTAAAGAGTACGCTACTTCAGCGGTTGAAAAAGGCATGGACATGACGGCGTGCCCTGTCTCATCCATCGTGGCTGATGAGGAAGGAAGAATCCACGGATCCTGAAAGTAAGTCGTGCGGAACGACGAGACATGAAAAATCTCAGCCTTGTGGTGATTTGATATGAACTTGACATCGCCATGAGGAGGTGGGTAATCGAAAGTACCCATCAAAGATGGGCACAAACCAACTCCTACGTTAACGACACTGGCTTGAGGATTATCTATCATGGGAACTGTGGATGCCCCCCAAAGCTGGGTTAGGTCTAGAGAAGGACAATTGATCAATGGTCAGTATCCGGCCTTCGTGCGGAAATAAAAAGACTCGGAAAACTGTAGCAACCACAGCTTGCATAGCATAAGTCCAACTACGACCTAACAAGAGATTGTAGTCGAGGGGGGCATCGACTACCTCTACTTTGACACACACGGTCTTCCCTCCTAACTGCACAGGGAAAGAAGGAATGATGCCATGTGGTCTAAATGAACGACCGTCAAACGCAGTGAGGAGAGTAGGTGATGGAGACAATTCGGGATGACCAATGGCTTTCCAGCATGCTAACGACATAACGCATGTCGAGGCACCCTCGTCGACCACCGTGCGAAAGATATTGCGTGTAAAAGTTTTCGTGGGATGAGCCACTACTATCTGAAACGCAACGTGGTAAGGCAGACGAGGTTTTAAGTCAGTCGTATCTAACATGATGGTACCTGGGTTACAAGTCTCCGTAGAGCCTAAAGCAGTCAACAATGCTTTCCTCTGAGCAGGGAAACTTTGGAGGACCTCCAAAGTGGACATGGCACAAGGGGTTTGCGATAAATCTTCCACCATAGAGTAATTCTGGGTGGCCCTTGCGTTTGGATTGTGAGAAGCTTTCTTAAATGCACCCTTTGGAATGCGTGTCATTGTTTCACCCAACGTCTTCTCGATCTGTTGAGGAAGAGATGGGAGTTTGACTTCTTTGCCCTTCTCAGAGGTGCTTGGTTTACTATAGTCGTGCGCTCTAGTCATTATTAAAGCATCACCCCTAACCATATATACGTTCGCGGAAGAGGAATTATTTGGAGGAGGGCAGTTTTCTTGGCTGCCCCCTTCAGCACTTGTAGAGGCTTGAGTTAAAGTTTGCCCATGCTGAAAGGGATTAGTCAACACGACTTGATGCTGCCGTGTGACAAAATTTTGGGCCTCGGCAAGTCGAGGACACAGATGGGTTGGGTGGTCTTCTGCACACAAGTTGCACAGATACCTCGCCTTCCGTTTTTCCGTGGTGCCCTCGCCAACATTATCAGTGGGTTTTTTATCCCCCTTACCCTTCTTGCGTTGTTTTTTCTTCCCTTCAAGCTGCTGGGTGGCCTTTGGGTTAGTCGTCTGCACTGAGTGTACTTCCGACGTTTGGGTAGGAGGAGCAACCAAAGTAGTAGTCTGGCTGGCCGCTGAGTGTTGTATAGATAACTGTTTCAATTGCTTTGTCAATTGCTTAGCGGGCTTGGTTTGTGCCGAACCAACAATACCATCGGCATGTGGTCCAACTCTCTGTCTAGATTTATCCAGTATTGATCGTGGTGCATCCGGCAGGATGTTGTATAATAAACCAGACTAAGAATAGATAAACTCAAACTGTTGAGCCCTCATGATGGCATCTTCTTCATAGAAAACCCCAGAAGTTGCGACGTCTTTGGATAATTGTGGGACTAAAGACTTGAGGAACCACTCTAGCAGGAATGCTGGTGGGACTGGTACTTTGATGAGACTCTTTCGACGTCTCCACTCTCGGATATGATCAGAGATATGGTCTGCTATCGTCTGTTTGAAATTGGCTAGCAACTCTGTGATGATGTCGTATCTCACAGGTAACTGGAAATGGTTAAGGAAGGCCATAGCCAGTTCGCCAAAAGAATAATATCGTGAGCGATCAAGCTCGATATACCATTTTGCAGCACTCCCGATAAGAGTGTGTTCAAACAATCGCAACTGGACGGAGTCATCTTTCAGTGAGTTAGATGAACACCAAAGATAGAAAGTAGTCACGTGATCACCTGGATCTTCGTTAGGCTTGGCCTCGAACTTTGGAATGTCCGAAGGAAACTTTGTTGGCATAGGAGGCCAACGTGGATCGTGACAAATAGGATCGTTTAACAACCTTGTCAAATCTGGCAAGTGTAACGTCGCCAGGAATGGTAGTTTGGGTTGCTGCTGATAGCCTGGGAAAAAGGGTCCTGGAGTTTAACTGGCACCAGGTTGCCAGGAAAAGTTTGGCTGCTGGCCCGGATTCTGGTAGAAACCATGGCCCTGACCAGCATAAGGATTTTGCATCTAGGGAGACATCATTGGTTGATTCCCCATGAAGGAAATAGGATGTTGGGCATTCATCGTGTTTGACGGACTTTGGGAAGGATTACTCCATGCTGGTCCTGCTGGGATAGGCATAGAAGTCTGTCCGGGGTTCCATTGACTGTGGAAAGAATTACCCCAAAATGACATTCCAGATGAGGGAATGGATCCTTGTCCTGAGTTCCAAGGTCCTGGTATATGTGCCCCCAGCGTAGGAATAGTACCCTGCACCGGAGTAGACTGTCCAAATATGGGAGTGCCCCCAGATGGGAAAGAAGTGGATGCGAAAGTATTGTTACCAAACATCTCGTTCCAAACAAACGGTGACGAACCTACGGACAGTGTTTGCGCAGGTGTTCCTTAACTCCCGGCTCCAAATGAACTTGTGTGTGCAGGCTTCTCGGCGGACTGCTGATGAAGACCACCAAGCGAAGGGGACGAAGGAGAGATATGACCTCCAGCGTAAGGAAAAGCATTAAAGGGACAGGAATGCCCCCAAGTTGACCTTGCAGAGGAGCGTTAGAGCTCCCTGCCCCTAGACCTAAATTCTATAAAGTGGAGTGAGTGAGTGCAGGACTTGCTCCTGAACTAGGCATATCGTATGAAAACAGAGAGCCTGTCGCACTAGGTGTGAAGGGATTTGTGGCCGCCGCGATAGATGGGGTCGATCCACTGTGCGACGTAGTTGCGGTCGAGACCGTAGTGGCTTGGACCGATGACGACAAGTTAGGAGATGCTTCTCCTGTGGTAGCAACGGTGGTGGAAACGGAAGAAATCCCAGAAGAAGTAATAGAATTTGGTTCCATAACTGTGTGAGGCACTGACAGGCATTCGTAAAATTGAATTGGCACAATAACTTGCGGCCAAGTATCAGTGGTTGGGGTTTCAACGAAACCAAGATTGGCGGTTGATTCCTCCAGGAGTTGTTCGGGTTCAATGGTTTGTAACCCGGTTGCTTCGAAAGACCCTTGTTGGTCTAGCTTCCGCCTCAATGGTGGCGGGGGTGGCTCCAGTATAACCGGCGGCAGGCCAAGGAGCCTTCGTGACCAGCGGAGCTTTGAATCCTCCACTGTGTGAGAAGATCCATGACACACTAAGGTATTCTACACGTTCAAACAGTAACACACACTAAAAAGAATCCCCTATGAGATAAGACAAGCAATCACTAACTATTTTGAAGAACAGTTACAACAGCCAACACTAGAGCAACTTACTGGTGCAAGTGCAACTCGAATACAGAAGAACCCTCCTGGTATACTCTGCAAAGCGTGGCCTAATGTCTATCCTAGGTACTGCGGTATACCCCCGCAGTCACCTGTGTATGTCCCTAGAAAAGATTGGAAACTAGTTTTCCAGCACGCGAACAGTCACCAGGCGGGTACAGTCGATAGTCGGGTAGACCACAATGAGCAGGGTATCAAGCCCGAAACCTATCAAGGGTATCGAGAGAAAATGGTCCGAAAGACAACTGAGGACCTCGAACGGATTCGAGACCCACGAAGCCCCGTGGCAAATGCAAACAACGGAATCCCTCAACAAATCCTCGATATGTGTTATCCACTACGTTTGGTCCGGCTTTGGAGGGGTTATCTCCGCTACCTTTCCTTACGTGACCTCATGTTTATCCCCTGTGTTAGAGGGGGGTCTCGAATAAATTCCATGTAACTAGACTTCTACACTCCCTATCACAGACTCCAATGTTTGGTTTGAGTGGCCTTGGAGAGTTTACTCTCCAACCTATTCCAAGGCCCTAGTCCTGAGCTAGTATATGAACCCTACAAACAAAAAGTCTAATAGATTTTAATTAGCGTTGCTTTTAATGGGATTTTTTACGTCACAAGGTATGAAGGTGAAACTGATGGTGTGTAAAGACTCAAAGCAAAATGAATAAGAAATTCTTGGAAACAAAAACTTTTACAAAAAATGCAAAAATCCGTAACTTTTCAACAAGAAAGATTTCTTTTTCTTTTCATTTTTTCTAAGATTTCATGCAGCAAACATAAAGGAATTTCGCTCAATCTGTGAGCTACTTATGCTCTAAATGTACTGCAAAAAATTATGAACAAAAGGACTTCTTCCTAGCTATTGATGCAGCAACACAATCTTCAAACAAAGAAGCAAATGAAAAAGAGATATTTTTTTTTATTTAAGTGCTAAATGAAGCAACAAAGGGAAAATGCCGACAAGCACAAAACCAAGAAAACAAAATAAAATTCTGGCTTAAAGTGCAGATCGCAAATAACCAGAGCAAAGACGCACAATGGCAATCAAGAAAGCACCGACTCTTACGCTTGTCTAAAAACCATAAAACACAATTTTTCTTTTTTATCTTTTCTATCAAACATCAACTAAGAAAAAACAGGCTAAGGGTAAGAAGCCCTAACCTACTGACTGTGCAACCCTAGAATCAAACCCCTGAGAGGAATACTTCTCACCACAGGAAGGGATGAATGCCCCACCCTGATTGAAAAACAACCTGTCAAGCCCGCTACTGTAACTGAAACAACACACGTTCAAACACGTGCTGACCCAAAATAGCACGCGGGTACCCGCGGGCTGCACTTGCACAGGTCGCGTGTATGTAAAAACTCTAAGAAAAAACTAAACACAGGCAGCCCAGACCTGGAAGAGGCCTCTGGTATTGACAACCAGAGTCTCTTGAAGGCTTGAATGATTCCTCTTACAGAAAAGAAAAATAATTGCAAAGAATAACAAAACGCAATAAAGCAAACTGAGACCAGACTATGAACCAACAAGACTCAGACAGGATCCAGAAAGCCCCCTGAGAATGTATAATTCTGATAGGGAAGAGGGGACTACCTCTTAAGCTCTATGACTCCTACATGCTACTGAAACCTCTACAACTAGCATTCAAACGCGGGCTGTAAGAGGTTAGGGCGTCGGTTACACGCGTGCAGGCCTTCTGCATGCCACGTGTACCTTTGTGTGTCCCGATAATCACCGTCAAGCAACAGTCAAGGAAAAACTGGTATAAAGAACTAGGTTCCCTGCTAGATCTGACCTAACAACAAACATATATGCAAAGAAACAGAAAATCTAATCCTTTTAACTACCCAAAAACCTTAACTAAATCCGGAAACCCTAAGAGTAATTCCCCAGTGGAGTCGCCAATTCTATTGTTGGGAAATAATACCCTACAGACTAGCAAGCTAGGGTTAGACTTGCATGCAGATCATGACCTTAAAGAAATCACTTTTAACCTATCACCCCAAAACTTAAACCCCTTTTTCACATACACGCATGGAAAAGACCTACTAACCTTTTTACTGATGTTTGCTGTAGATCCTCCGTTGCGCTTTATCCGCTTGCTTGCGCTGCTCCTTCTAAAGACAATCCTGCAATCAAGACAAAACACTACGCATGCATGCTATCTTTCTACTTGAGGGTTAGAGATTAAGCATAAATCGAATAAATAATATATAACTCATGCATTGGGACGAGAAAAGTATTCTTTTATTATATTCAAAATGAATCAACTTACAATAAGTGTTGAGACCGGCCACCGTTCCTTGATCCTGATCCTGGGCTCCTCCTCTTCTTTGTCCTCCAACTGCTTTGCTTGAATTTTTCTTAGGCTTGAGGAAAGGCTAAAGGGTTGGGACAAATGGATTCGACAATTGGGCAGAGTTTCTTTGCTATCTTTTTTCTCTTCTAAATAGTACCCCTACCCCTTCTTTTATAGGCTAGAAGGAGCTAGGGTTTTGGATGAACTCTCGGCCATGCATGGCTGGGAGTTTCAGTTAACTGACCCATAGCTTTTTGTCCCATCGACAACTTTCTTGTTTTTTGCTTTGTTAGGTAAACACGGGCTATAGTAGGCCAGCCAGCATTCCAACGCGTGTAGTAGTAGGCCTGCCAGCATTCCAACACGTGCAGTAGTAGTTTAGGGCACGTTTTACTTGATTTAAGAGGAGTTTCAAGAGTTTATTCAGCATGTCTTTGGCAAGGAAGGGATATGAATTGGCCTGATGCCAGCTAAGCATGTGTGGTGAAATTTAGGGTTATAACAATATCCTCTAGCTCCTCGATCACTTCCTCTCCTTCATCAACGTAATTCTCTTGTAGTGGGGGTCTGATCTGTTGATCCAGACCTCTTTGCTCTCTTTGATCCGTAGGATTTTTCTGTCTGATTTGAGGAGGGTTTCTCCTGAGGTTAGGATTCTGAACTTGAGGGGCTGGTGGGTTTTCTCTCGGTGGGTTTCTTTCTGATACCGTAAGTCTTTCCATCATTATTTCCATTTCTCTGGCCAAGGAATCCGATTTGGAATCGGAGGTTGACGTGGAAGGTTTCTCTTTAATGGTGACTCTCCTCTCTGACCTCTGTCGTGCTCTTTTTGCCAACAAATTGGCCTCCACACTTATTGCACTTTTCTGGATGTCTTCCAGGGTGGTAGAGTTTCTTTCCCTGAGTTGGTACGACATATCAGTGTCGAAGCCATTAGGGAATTTTATCAATGCCAAACCCTGTGGAGGTTTGATTTCGACTGGAATTGCGTTGTACATGTTATTGAAACGAGTGCAGTAATCTTGTACTGTCTCACCTTGATTTCTTCTAATATTCCCGTATTCTGACAATATTTGGAGAGGCTTTTTCTTTACCTCCCATCTGTCTAGAAAACTCCTTTGAAATGCAGTAAGGTCAAGGACTGAGGTGACACGTAAACCTTTATACCATTTCTTAACGTCACCCGTCAAACTCTAGGCAAACAATCTCATTTGAACGTCAGCCTCATCTACTTCGTGCAGGTCAAAATAATAATTCATTTTATCAACGTGTTGTTGCGTGTTTAAAGGTCCTGTTGCGTCGAACTGTGGAAGTCTCATTTGATAGTCTTGGGGCATGGCATGAAGAGGCTCAGCCAATACCAAGGGAGCATATCTAGCTGCCATGATGGGTGGAGGAGGTGGGATAAAAAACTGGATGATCGACGAGGTTGCGACTGAAGACGAGGACGAGGAGGGACTGGATAGCACTGAGGGAGTGGTTTTCATCTTAGTAGTGGGAGACAGAACTTCAGGGGTTCGAGGTTGCAAAACGGTTGGGTCGAAAATGATTCCAGTCACAAAACTATCAAACCATGTTCTAACTAGGCTTTGTTGGGAAAAGGTGTCAAAGTCAGGGTTTTGAAAGGCAATGAGCTCCCCTGAACAGGAAAGGGACTTACGAAAGGGAGTATGACTTACTAGGCCTTCAACTATGGTCTTTTTCCTGAGAAACTGTTCTGGGTTATCTGTCACTATCACAGGTTCTGGGTCTGGATGAGATCGAGTATAAACTTTCTTGGGAGTCAGATTTCTTTTTTGATTTTTCTATATATACTTTTTAGTTTTATGAATCTGAAAATAATATGTACAAATTTTAATCAACCTCTAAACATTACTTTCTTTTCAAATTTGCAATATTTCAGGAACAAACTTTCTTCTAGGAAAAGAAAACGTGAAGTTATAAACTTTTAGTTCTATTCGTCCCCAACAGATTCGCCACTATGTTAGCACTCTGTAAATTTCCAAGAGGTTGACAACAAAATAAATGCATAAAATGTAACTTTATCCAACCGCTTTCGAAGCTGGGATCTAGTCCTTCCAACTTCAGAGAGGGATCTCTCTATATGATTTAGCTATGTTTCAAATTTTAAATATTAGGCTAGGTAAATAAATGGGTCGGTTTTTGTTTTCGTAGTGTTTGTAGAGTTGGTTGAGACAGTCTACACATCCATTGGGCTATGGGGTTGTGTCTTGAATAAAATATGAAATCCAAACCAGAAACGCAAAGGAAAACTTTCACAGGGTGAGATAATATAATCACTGGATTATTTAATAGCATAAATGAGGAATAACAGAAAAGGTGAGAAAGACAATTACAACAAAGAAGCAATAAAAAATTTCTTTATTGTAAGATGAGAAGATAAACACTTAAATCTTTTGAGTCAGAAACAGGGTATATGAGATAAATCCTACAACTTTCGTTACTTCTAAAGATTAGATTCAGAAAACAATATGATAAGAAAGTAAGAATAACATTTAACTTAGAAGGAACAACATCACCAGTGAATACATGCAAGAATCCTGTGAAAGTGCCTCTTTGTATTAATGGAAGATCTCTTCAAAGATATTACAGTCTGATAGCTTCAGGGTGTGAAGATCAACAACCCTCAATACTTCGAAAGATGAAGTATTTATATCTCAAATTACAAACGATCCTGTCATTAATGACCAGGACATGCTAAATCTATTTTTAGCCTAACTAACTTAACAAATTTCCTAAATCTAGGAACTGCTTGATGATGTGGTGTAACTGCATGCTAATTTCTGGGTGGGCCGTTGATGAAGCCTCTGCATGACCTCATCTGACTGGACAAATGACTGGACTGGGACAACTCATCTGCTAATTGATGAGATCACAGAGTTCCTCCCATCGAAGATGACTGGACACGTTGACTTTGAGTAGCCTTCGATACACTTCGTCCATTTCTGTGTACTTGGCGAAGGTAGGTTTGGTGACGAAGATGTATCGAATCTCATGTTGGATGCTGATGTCCCACTGAAGTGCATCTAGAAATGCTTTGCCAATGATGCTGCCTTGAATTCCTGCAAACTTTGAACTGTCGTTAGCCACATCGGCCAGTCTCTTCTTATAGTCTGGGAGTGTCATCAATTTATCATTGATTACCTTCAGACCAGGAAGTCCTTTCTTCTGTAGAGCCTCAATCTTACTAAAGAATATTTGTACCCCTAGGTCCATGGCCTAAACATTTTCTTCCAGCTAAAGCATTAATCCTCTCTTGGTCAAAAATCTTTTGACCTCAAGGATGGTCTCTGTTCTGTCTTCAATTTTCAGCTCTTCCAGTTCTTCCCTGGTCTTAGAATTTAGGAACTTGATGATCTCGTTCGCCTGTGTTGGCATCTCTCCCAATTCTGATCTGATATTCTCAATGGCCTGTTTGCTTCTCTGCACCAATTCATTCTGCTCAAACATGATCTGTATCATGGGCCATATCTCGTTCATGGACTTGGTGATGTTTGTCCATACACTTTCTTTAACCTCGGCCAGAGTCTTTCCTGCCACTGTTTTCTTCTGGAGCTGTTGTAACTCTTGCTTGAATTGATCTGTCACCTTATTTTCCTTGGAGAGGATGATCTGAAAGGACGATTTGAGTTCCTGAAGGTTCTCAATCTCCTTTTTGAGCCCGCTGATCTCTGTTTCCTGCAGGTTCATATTTTCCATAGACTTAGCCAGGTCGGCTGTCTTTTCCAGGGAGGTCAATGGAGTAGCAGATGGGACATCTATCACTGATGCTTTGCTCACTCCAGAAATTGGAATGGCATTCAATGGAATGACTTCCATTGGCTTCAATTGTTCTTTCTCTTTCACCGGTTTCTCCATTTCAGCTTCCATTTCCTTAAGTTGTGCGTTCTGCTCCATAAGCAGCTTGAGCATTTCATCTGTCTCTCCTTCTTTCTCTGCTATCTCCTTCGCCTGCGAATCCTCTGTGGGCGGGAGCTTCAATTGTTTCCTCAAGGAATCTATGTCGGCATTCTTCTTCTTAATCATCTCCTTAGCTTCTTTCACATTTGAAGGATTGTAACCGATCTTGAGGACCAGTTCCTCCAAAGTCTTGATCCGATTGTCCTTGGCAAAAGACAATATCTTCTCCAACTTTAGTTTTGTTTGAACATTGTTCAGGGACACCTGCAATTTGGATGCAGTAGTGGAGGCATGCACTAGTGTATAAAAAACGGTTTCACCTATCTGCTTGTGCAGATCCATCTGATCGGCCGGATGCACATCCTTCGTCTGGAATTTGAAGGTGGCCCTTTTGTAATCAGTTATCACCTTTGGATCTGTCACCTGTGCCTGGAGGAATTCCATATGCATTCTTCCCTTCTCGGTGTCGAAAGCCGACAACAACCTATGTTGTGCAGTCGACATCTGCTTCCAGAACTGGGCGCAAGTGCTGTTGGTCAGGGTCTGGTTCCTTTTCTTGATCAACTCATACTTTTTGAAGATACTCAGCTTCGGCCCTGCCTTGACTGGTTGGGTGGTCGACGAAGACTCTGTAGATTTATTTGGCAATGCTGAGGTTATGACCTTTTGGAGGCTTGCACCGAGGGGTGGTCTGTCAACCTTGGTCAGTGTAGTCGACGGGGCTTCTTTTTCTCCGGTCAGGCCAGGAACTGAAATAGTCTTAGGCCTCTTGGTATGCAGCTGGAACTCTTCTGACGATACCTCCGTGACAGGCGGAGATAAGTCATGCCTAGGCCTTTTCTCTTTTGGGACCTGTGGCATGGTTGTTTGTGAAACAGTGGCTGGGGGATCCTACTGTTCTACTTCGACCAATGTGTTAGGCTCCCATAATGTCTGGTTCACAAATTTCTCAATTTCAGGCCTGGATTCATGAACATATGGGATGTTCTTGTTTTTCACCCTCATCTCGGAGATGATCCCACATGAATCGTAACACCATGGGAAGCTCATGAAGAACTTCATTTCCTTCAGCAGCCTGTCTGCTTCTTCCCCAGCGCCACGATTGTTGCAGATGAAGGAGCCAATTTGCCCTTTGATTCTGAGCTATTGCTTTTTCTTCAGTGACACAAAATGGATATCATCAGAATTTATTATCTGCCTTATATGTTCCAACGCAAAAATTCTGACAGGCAGGTACTTGGGCAGCTTATACGGTGCCAACTCGCACCCATATACTCTGATCTCGGTGTAATCTTGGTACAAATACCAATCCCCTGTCTTTTTGTTATCCGAGAGATGCATGATCCTCTGAACTTCATCATTTATCTGAGGCTTGGGCCTGCCGCCAAGCATACTTACCACAGGGTGGTAGAATTGATCAATGAACTCCTTGAAACTGAACTCAGTGGAGTTGTGCTTGAGCAAGGAGGTCCATGCTGTCACTGCCTGGGGTTTGCCATCTCCATCCATCTTCTGCATGGAAAAAATGAATTTGTCCGCTTGGAAGAAGACGAACAAGTACGCCAGTATGGAAGAGTATCGGAACATGCCTTCCGTGGAAAAATTCATGAATTGTTCGTGAATATTGTTCGCCAGGAATGTGCTGAAGTCGAACTGGGTGGTGGGCTTCTCATCAGTAGAGAAGATAGATAAAAATCCCAGAATGGGTTCATCTACCCACTGGTCTGAATAGTATCCTAACACAGCACAAAGGGATGAGATGATATGGTTTCCTTTAGTCGAGAACATAGAGGAAGGATAAGGAGGATTTGTGGAGGGAAATTGAGCAGATGGGGGAAGAAAAAGCTCGAATATTTGAGCCCTTTGGGGGAAGGTCATTTTCTGGTATAATTCTGTAAGAATTTCCAGGTTGAAGTGTGATGCAGAGTCAGCTCGGGGGATTTGCATCATTTGGTCGATGGATTCGGGCGTGATGAGGAAAAGAATCTCCCCGGATGAGGAGACAATGACTCTTTGTTCTGGAATGTAGTGGGCTTGGCACTTGAGGGAAAATTATGGAAAAGGGTGAATGTGAGGGAAGAGGTAAAGGGGTAAGTTGGACTCCTAGAGTCCGATTTCATCACTCTCATCCAGGAAAACTTCCTTGAGCCACGACTGAAGGTCTGTGAAATCAAAATCGCACTTCGTATCTGCGATTAAGCGGTCCTTGTCGACCAGTGGGATCCTGTCAAGGTCGACAGGAGGCGGGAGAAGCTGATTCTCCTCTCCTTCTGCTTGTTTGGACTTTGGCGCCATTACTACAATGATACCTGCAAGAAAAACAACGTTAGCGGGGTGGCTGCTGCTGGGGACAACTGACTGTAACGGAGGAAACAACAGTGTAAATTTCTCTGGTGTGGTGAGTATGTGAATGGTGAAAATAGGAGGAGTGAGGGTAGTTTTGAGTAAACGGGTGTTCGTTGGGCACGTGAGACAGGTCAGTTGGTTAACGGATAAGTTATCCAGTAATAAATGGCCAACGGATCGCTTTGAGTGTGATATGGCGGGTGACGGTGACTGAGGGATACAGACGGGTGATGTGGCGACTATCGATTGGGGTAAAGGTCATAGTGAGGGGGCTTGCCATGAGAGAATGGGGGGAAAAACTGACAGCAGTTATGGGACGTGACTATTTCGGGAAAAGGTGGATGATGACATCAAGAGGTGACGAGGGTATGTCAGTTCGTAGGAGACGATGGGACTCGGGACCGGTAGATCAATTCCACGTATAGAAAAGGACCCGCCAGAGAAAAGATCCCATTCTGGACCCCCCCCTCAGTTAAAAGAAGAACAGTCAGGGGGGGGGGTCCAAAAAACATCTTGGGTCGTTGATCTGCGCGCCTGCTTCTGAGCCGCAGATCTTTGCGCGCTGTTTATCACACATTCTGGACCCCCCCCCTCAATTAAAGGTAGAACAGATGGGGGTGTCTGGAATC
>ML784245.1:929998-952213 GCA_009831015.1 Picea engelmannii | reverse complement strand
TTACATATGTCCTTTTCTAGATTCATGGGACAATCCAATTGTTGCCATTGGTAGCACTATTGCAACTACAATAACATTTGAGGATATAGTTGCAACAATGTTATCAAAAGGGTTGCATAAAAAATCCATGGAGGGATTTTCCAAGGATGCCTTATCTGTAGGTTGACATCCCCAAGATAGAATGTAACATCCCTACTATAATTACTAGTTTAATTAATGCATAATGTAGATATGAAATGTGGCTATGGCCAATCAATGTAATGTGCGAATTGTATTTTTGTTTTTAAGTAAATAAAATGTGATACCAACTGTTGGGGGGCATGGATAGAGATGGGGGAATAAGTTTTCCACAAGGGAGAGGAGTGTCTAAGAGAGGTCCATGGGGGAAATTATTTAGGGGTATTAATCCAAACTTAAATTTCTGAATTTTATTATCATTTGGGACAAACTTCTATTTTATGGTTGAGTGTATAAGATCCCAATCATTGAATACCTATAAGAGGGTGGATGTAGAAAGTCACATCCCATAGTTATTGGGGAGCATGGAGATGAAGTACAATCAACATTGGGGAGAGTGAGCAATCAACTGGTTGGGGGAAAATAAAATTTGTATGTCCAAAGAGAGCATTTTTTGCAGGCATGTTTTTGCATGAATAACAAGCAAAGAATAAAGAATAAGGGCACTGGAGCTGGAGCAAGAAGGTTGGGAGAATTATGGAGTGTTTTTGGAGCTAAAGACTCAAGAATAAACTTTTCAGGCTTGCAGAAGAACTAGGATGTCAGGCCCGAAGAGTGGAATCCTATGTGAGTTACACTATAACAACAAGTGATTATTGTTGTTTTACTGGTATTTTTCCTAACAACGAGTTTCCCTTGAGTTCCCAGTAGTGATATTGTTGGTTACCTATGACAAAGATAACCCGATAAATGAATGGGATGCCTGATGGAATAAGAGTAGTGAAGGGGTGCATTCCTTGGGTTGGGCAAGTCAAGAGGAAAATAGCTAGTGGAAATCAGGATAGTTGTAGGAGGATGCTAGTGGGTTGTGGGATATATAAGGTATGAGTGGACTATGAGAGACACCCTTTCTTGTGGATTCCTATCCCCAATCGAGGGTGAATTGCTATTAATATTTGGAACAATAAGTCTATGGTTGGGTGGAACATCTGTCCCAAGTAGTTGGTTGTACAATTGTTTTAAAAATATAATTGTTTATCTATTTCCTAAGTTAATTTATGAGTTTAACTACTGTGCATTTTTACTCTATGAATAAGAATAAATTATATGTTGTCATAATGATTTAATTAGTTGCATTCATTTTCAATCCAACATGTTGTATATGCATCAAGTTATTGGTATTATAATGCTTAATATGTGTATAGTTCGTATAAGATAAGATAAAGGAATTTAGTTAGCAGAAGAATTTTGAATTTATGTGTATTCCACATAGCAATGTTCCTTAGTTCAGCTGGGAGACATTATAGATTGGTATCTAATCCAGGTGGATATCAGTGGCCACCCACCTTTTCCAACTGGCTCAAAACAATGTTCTAACAATTTTGGTAATTTACTATTTTTAGCAGTTTTTAACTTCCGGGGCCATTTTGAGGGCCTAAATGAAGGTTTTTTTGGGATAGAGCTTCTCAATGATAACCTAATGCATGATTGAGCCCCCAAAATGAATCTCTTCGATGATACCTTTCCAACGGGCTATCATGCACCTAAAACGGAGATCGTATGCAAAATTTATGACCACAGGAAGTTGATGTACTAACTTACCCAAACGGGGCCCACATGAATTTTGGCGCTTCATCTCCTAGGGTTAGTTTTTTGGATTTCTAGAGTTTTTGGCATCCCTATTTATTGTAAAAAAGGCCTTCATAGCCTCATTGCAATCATCTTCTTTCGAATGTGAGTAGCCGTCACATCTCTCCTCAGAGATAAGCTGCCACCATTCTAGCGAGTCTTTCACTCTGTATTTTTACAGTCTCTATACATTTCTTTCATTAATAGAAATCATGTATTACTATATATCTGTGTTTATTGTTGCATCTCCGATACATTTATGTTATATTATTGAATATCTGTGATATCTCTGTGCATTTCTTTATTATATCTCCGCTCTCATTCGTGTCGAAAAGAATCTGGATCGGTATCAGAGGTAAAGGTTCAATACCGATCTTGTATGGGCCAAGACTAGTGTGAAATTGGTAGAATTTCACTGTTGTAGAGTTTCATTGTGATAGATGTGGGGAAAATTTTAGAAACATAGTTAAATCTCCAAAATTTGTGATCAGATTAAAATCGCCTTAGAATAGTCGAAGAGAGGATTCATGGTGTAAATATGTAGGTTTCAAAGTCAATTCTGGCTTGGGAGGCCAAATTTTCATGTTTTAGTTGTGATTGAAGAGTTGAGGAATCAACCACTGATATTAATTTTGGAGCGAGTAAAATTTCTAAGTGCATGGATAGAAAATTTGGGAGAAATTACAAATTTTCAAAATTTACAAATTTCATAATTTTTGGAAAAATTTCATACAATGATGATGTGGAGATATGTGGAGGTGGTGTGGTAGTGCCAATGCCGATTTCATAGTGGCATTTTACCCATGGAAAAACCACGGTGGCGGGTCATTCTGGCGGAGACTGGAAGTTCAATGTCTAATTGGGCTAAGTGTTAGGGGTAATCCTTACTATTCATTCGACAACACGAGTAAACCTAGACTATTGATTGGGGATTTGTTGACAGGGGGAGATGACCACTCGTCAACTAAGAGGGATCAAATCGGTATGAGGTCTCTAAAGCAAGACCCAAGTCATTTGGATTGGTTGTCCCTGATGAGTTTAATGGCTTTGTTAGCCAATAAAGAATCTCTTCTATAAAAGAAGGAGATGTGGGAAGGTTTTCCTATGAGTCCTATTTCCTATTATTTACAGTGATCACTAAATCAAATTAATTTACATTTTATACAAAATTTACAAGTTATACAAGGGTACAAGATTTTAGGGAAACCTTGTTAAACGAAAATATTTTATGGAACTAAATCTCAGACAAATCTAATTTTCAAACATTGGCTATAAATAATATAAAAGAAGCAAATGCCAAAAACTATAATCAAACTGAAATAAATGATTTTAAATGCAATTAATAAAAGACAAATTCAAATGATCATATCATTTCAAATTAACTTGATAATGAAGTTTTACATTCAAAATCAATCAAACCTAATAGTGTGACACCATAAATATTTCTAAGAAAATACAAATAAAAACTATCTTGATTAAGAGCATTAATTAAGTTCTAATGATCAAATCCTTCTCTCATAAGTATCATCTGTATGCAAGAAAAATCTTATAAGAGATAATATCATAATACAAATCTAATGCTTTTTAAAAAAAAGCATTAATTAGATTCTAATAATCGAATCCTTCTCACATGAGTATCATCTCTATGCAAGAAAAATCTTACTAATAAATAATATCATAATACAAATCTATTTTTTTGAAAAGCATTGAAAAACATTAATTAAATTATAATGATCGAATCCTTTTCACATGAGTATCATCTATATGAAAAAAAAATCTATAATATCATAATGCAAATCTAAAAGAATTTGTTGAAACAAAGTCGAACATATTTCACTGAATTACAATGGATGAGAAAAAGAGACAATTATAATATCAACTCTTTAATTTAAAAAATAATATAAGTTTTAATTAGTGAAAGCAATTTAATTTCATCCAAATAAACTAATCAAACATATGTGAACTGTAATCGATAAAGATCAATACATTCAACAACAACTTTTATCCATTTTAAATAAAGAAAGAGTTGATAAGGTTGTAATAATGAATAGAATATTGAATATTAACCTTTGAAATATAAATTCAGAGATTAATAACTAAAACAATTTATTAATAAGCCCTGGAGCAAAGCTGAGATCTTATTTAACAAATTTTAACAGAAACAATGAATGTATGTATTAAAAATAAGTGTGAGACTATATTAAAACATTCAAAATAGGCTCACAATAGACTCAACTGAGGGACCCTCATAGATCAAGTTTGAACAAATACGTATTGAACAAATACGTATGAAACATATCTTTTTGTTTTCTTTGCTTGTTTATGTTTTTTTATGTTTTAATTCATTGTTTATGTTTTTTTATGATTTAATTCATAGGTTTAAAATTTTAACTAACTTAGTCTATGTTACTACTATCAAATATTATGAATCTTAATATTATTAAAAGCCTATTATTTTAAAACCTTGTTACCTATATATAGGTTCTATATATCCTAATCATATAAACCCTAAGTACATAAAAATATTCCTACTACATATATTCATATATTAATACTATTATGTATCCTAATCATATTAGGAACCTAATCATATAAAGCCTTGTTACTATATATCAATATTTAGGTTTTTTATTAATATTTAGGTTTTTTTTGTTTCCTAAATCCTAATCGTATGAACCCTTTTACTTTATATATTAATACTTAGAATTTAGTAGTATACTCATTACTCACTCTTTTACTATTTAATGGTTAAGAATATGTGTTTCCTCTTAAGAGGTTACAAGTTCAAATCTAAAGGGGGTAGGGTATGTATACCTTCGTAGACTTTACCAGTCAAATCGTTGGGCGAAGGGGGGTCCCTTGTCCCACAAACGAGGGGGTCTCATACACCAATTTGGTGTGGCTTGGTCGTGACCTTAAAAATAGATTATTATTATTATTATTATTATAATAACATGCTATGTATATTATTGCAACATTTTCCTCTTTTGACTATCCTTAACTATCAAACTAGTACTTTAATTTTATGACATAACAATATACAATAACAAACGTTTTTAGAATAATTAGGGTTTATTAACACAACGTTTTTAGAATAATTAGGGTTTATTAAGATCAATTTATATATATACACTATTATCGAAAACTTATTAACCATATTTATAATACTTAGTATTCATTAAGTATAATTATTATCTTTAATATTTAGTTATGATATCCATACTTAGGGTTATTAATTATTATGGTTTGGTTTTTTAGTTTTGATTAGGGTTTATGATAGCCGACATGTTTGATTTCTTAAAATTGTTCTGCATGATAAGTAATAATTGAGTAGATTAACAAACTCACATATTTGACGATTAGTCCTGATGATGAATCTCGATTCGGATTCGAAACGTCGATGAAAAAATGGCACAAACTGTGAAGCATATGGAAAATAATATCCTTGAAACCTCTCACCAAAAAAATCTAAAAACAATAATGTTCTGAAACCATTTGCTAATTATTGAAAAATATAACGAAATTCTTCGTATTCTTGTTTCAAATTTCATGCTGAAAATCATGAAATTCAAAACGAAAGATAATCAATATAAGAATGAAGAATCAATGTCAGAGTCACTTTGAATAGTTTGCATATTCAACGTAATAATTTCCAATGGAATCATTTAAATCGCATAATTTTTACACAATTCAAAGAAAACCGCTCAAATAGGAGAAACTTAGACAAAGATAAAAGATCTATCAAAAGGCCAAAGATCCAGTGGATACAATTTTTCCAAGTTATTACATTACAAACCAACCATCACACCAAAACGAATCCATGAAATCGTCTCCTTGAATCAATCATGATAGAGTCGAACGTCATGAAAGAAATATTTTTGAAAAGTCAAGGGGGTCTCCTTAATGGTTTTACAAAAAATTCAAGGGGGGTTGTTGGGGGGGCAACATGATTGTCAGTTAGGATGGCAAGGTTTGTGGGAGAAATCTTTGTGGGAGAGAGTCTGTGGGTCAGAGAAGGTCCGCGAGAGAAATATTTGCATGAGAGAGTCCATGAGAGGCAAGTCCGAGGGTGGGAGAAAGTCTTTGGGACAAATCTTTGTGGGAGAGAGTCTATAGGAGGTGAGTCTGCGGAAGGAAGGTCTGTAGACAAGAGTAGGTCCATGGGAAGAGGCATGCATGGATTATGTTTGCAGGTAAAGGCCATGAAGGCTTGCGGGCTATGGAAAATTACAAACGTATGTTAATTTGACATATACATGAAGAATAGACTGATTGGTTTGCGGGTTGCATGTTGCGGGTAATGGTAAAAGTATGGTAAGTTGACTTGTTTGCAGAGGAAGTCCGTGAGAAAGAATTTGATTGGTTTGTGGGTCACATGATTTGGGGAAGTCAGGTTATAGGGAAAGTTGATATTCGCAATGGAAAAGGGGGCGCAAAGGTATTTTTGAGAGGTTGTAGGTTCGAATTAATGACGTTTCATAGTAGAAAAACAACGAAATTCCATCAAAATTTTCAGTTTTTAAAGGTCTTCAACTTCCAGAGTGATTTTGAGGGCATAAACGACATTTTTAGCTAGTCAAAATCCAGATAATTTTTTGTACCCCCCAATACACACATTCTCTTCATATTAAAATGGAAGAGCCCAGTGAGAGCTTTCCAATGGGCTATCCAGGGTGAAAAATAGAGCTTGTATGAGAAAGTTACAACTGAAATAATTAAGGGCATAAATTAAGCACTAGTATACTTCTAAAGGGAATAACTTCTTGCTCCTAAGTTAGTTTGGGGCACAAGAGTAGTCTATGGAAATATTATGAACCATAGAAGACAAATATGGAGTAAAAATTGGAATTTGGGTATGTAAAAATGTATAGGAAGAGAAAGAAGACACCTATAGCATACACGGCTAAAAATGGGAAAACAACAAAAACTTCTACATGCCACAACTTTTAGCTTGGAGCTCAGATTTGGGAAAACGAATAGTCATTGAAAAGGTCTTGAGAAATCAAATCCATCTATAAACCAAAAAAATTAATTTGAAAAGTAGAAATTGCAGTAAACTCCAAAGAAGATGATTGGTGGAATTAAAGAGTAGAAAATTTATGCATTCTTTTCTAGAACTGTGTTTGTATATATTTTTGTTTGGCGGAAAATTATTTGAATGCACATTTTTTTGCAGAATTTTGAGGTAAAGGAAGGTAGTTTGGTTCTTGTATGAGAACCAAAGTCATGGAGGATGCCCAAGGGTCCTACAACCATGAAGAGGAGTTCAAAGGGCTACATGTCATCATGGGAAATTATAAGACAGAGTATGATGGAAGAAGAGGTAGGAAGGGGCCTGTAACTATGAGAATACTATATAGAGAAGTTGATAACTATAGGGATAACCATGAGAAGATTATGAAAGTTGAAGAGGAGATAATATAAAGCCTTAATATGCTACAGAGACAAGCCAAATGTGACAACATCTAAGTCCCATAATAGAAAGGACGATCATGGGAAGAATCCTTTCCAATGTGGAAGTTTACCCATGGAAAGGCCACAGTGGTGGGTCACTCTGGTGAAGAATGGAAGTTTTTTCAAATTGGGCTAAGTGTCAGGGGTGATCCTAACCATTCATCCGATAATAAGAATAAACCTAAATCGTTGATCGTGGATTGTCGGTCGAGATGAAAAGGTTTGTGGGAGAGATTCTGCAGGAGGCAAGTCCACGAGTGGGGGAAGGTCCATGAGAGAAAGATTTGCGAGAGAGTTTCCAAGAGAGGAAAGTGTGTGGGTGGGAGAAATCTTTGTGGGAGAGAGTCTGCAGGAGGCAAGTTTGCGAAAGGAAGGCCCACGGGCGGGAGTAGGTCCACGGGAAAAGGCCCATAGGGAATAAGTTTGTTGGTAAAGGCCACGAAGGCTTGCAGACTATGGAACATCACAAATGTATGTTAAATTGACATGTATACGAATAATATACCATGAAGAAGAATCCAATTGGTTGTTGGGTTGCGAGTTGTGGGTAATAGTAAAAGTATGGTAATTTGACCTGTCTATGGAGGAAGACTGTGAGAAAGAATCTAATTGGTTTGCAAGTCGCAGGCTTCGGGGAAGTTAGGTTATAGGGAAAGTTTATATTTATGATGGAAAAGGGGCACAAAGGTATTTTCGAGAGGTTGTAGGCTCGAATTAACGATATGTTATTGTAGGAAACCAATTAAATTCTATGAAAAGTTTATGTTTTTAAAGGTCTTCAACTTGGAGAGCGATTTTGGGGGCGTAAATGACATTTTTAGGTAGTCAAAATCCATAGGATTGTGTATATCCCATACACATAGTCTCTTCAATTTAAAATGAAAGAGTGCAATGAGAGATTTCCAATGAGCTATCCAGGGTGTAAAATAGAGCTCATAGAATAAAGTTACAACCAAAACAATTAAGGGCATAGATTAAGTGCTAATATACTTCTAGAGGGCATAACTTCTTGCTCCATAGTCAGTTTTGAGCATAGGAGAAACCTGTGGAAAGATTATGAACAATAGAAGACAACCATGGAGCCAAAATTGGAATTTGGATAAAAAAATGTACATGAAGAGAAAGAAGACACATGTAGCATACATGGCTAAAAATGGGAAAACAATCAAAATTTCTATAGGCTATAACTTTTAGCTCGAAGCTCAGATTTGGGAAAATGAATAGTTGTTGGAAATTTATTAAGGAAGAGAATCCATCTATCAACCTAGAAAATTAATTTGAGCAATAGAAATTGTAGTCAACTCAAAATAAGATGACTAGTGGCATTAAAGTGTAGAAAATTTATGCATTTTTTTCCAGAACTATGTATGTACATGTTTTTTTTCTGAAAAAAACTTATTTGAATGCACATTTTATTGCACAATTTAGAGGTATAGGAAGGTATTTTGGTTCCTATATGAGAAACAAAATCATGGAGGATGCCCAAGGGTCCTACAACCATGAAGAGGAATTCAGGGGGATACATGTTAGTGTGGGAAATGCTGAGACAAAGTATGATGGAAGAAGAGGTAGGAAGGAGCCTGTAACTATGAGAAGCCTGCATAAAGAAGTGCAGAGCTATAGGGATGAAAATGATAAAATTATGAAAGTCCAGGAGGATATACTACATAGCTTGAATATGTTGCAAATACAAGCCAATAAAGACTATGGAGTAAAGTAACTAGATAGTGCTAGACATGTGACAACATCTAGGTCCCATAGTAGAAAGGATAATAATGTGAAGCATCCTTGCCAATGTGGATGCCATAGTGACTGTTTACCCATGGCAAGGCCATGGTGGTGGGTCTCTGTAGTGGAGACTAGAAGTTCAATTCTGAATTGAGTTAAGTGTTAGGGGTAGATGTGACCATTTGTTCAACAACAAGAGTAAACCTATACCTATGATTGAGGATCGTTGGTTGGGAGAGAGTCTGCGGGAGGCAAGTCCACGAGTAAGAGAAGGTCCATGGGATAAATATTTGTAGGAGAGAATCTATGAGAGGAAATTTCATGGGTGGGAGAAGGTCTGCAGGAGAGAGTCTACAAGAGGTGAGTCTGCAGAAGGAAGGTCTGCGAGAAGAGGTCAATAGGGAATAGATTTGCGGGTAAAGGCCACGAAGGCTTGTGGGCTATGACAAATTTCAAACGTATTTTAAATTGATATGTCCATGAAGAAGAATCCGATTGGTTTGTGGGTTGTGGGTAATAGTAAAAGTATGGTAAGTTAACCTATCTATGGAGGAAGTCCATGAGAAAGAATCTGATTGGTTTGTAGGTCGTGGGATTCAATGAAGTTAGGTTATAGAGCAATTTGATATTACCGATGAAAAATGGGCGCACATGTATTTTTGAGAGGTTGTAGGTTCGAATTAACGGTATGTTACAATAGGGAAATAATGAAATTTCATGAAATGTTTTGGTTTTTAAAGGTCTTCAACTTGTAGAGTGATTTTGAGGGCCTAAACGACATTTTAAGGTAGTCAAAATCCAGATAAATGTGTGTAACCCTCGTACACATAATATCTTCAAATTAAAATGAAAGATCCTAGGGAGATCTTTCCAATGAGCTATCCAGGGTGCAAAATAGAGCTCTTATGAGAAAGTTGCAATTGAAACAATTAAGGGCATAACTTAAGCCCTAGTATACTTCCAGAGGGAATAACTTCTTGCTTTGAAGTTAGTTTGGGGCACATGAGAAGTATATGGATATATTGTGAACCATAGAAGACAACCATGGAACCAGAATTGGAATTTGGGTATATAAAAATATATAGGAAGAGAAAGAAGACATATGTAGCATACATGGCTAAAAATGGGAAAACAATAAAAAATGCCAATCTGGATGCTATATTGGTAGTTTATTGATGACAAGGCCATGATGGTGGGCCACTATGGCAAAGACTGGAAGTTCAACGTCGAATTGGTTTAAGTGTCAGGGGTAATCATGATCGTTTGTTTGACAACAAGAGTAAACCTAGAGCCTTGATTAGGGATCATTGGTCGGGATGGAAAGATTTTTGGGAGAGAGTTCATGAGAGGTAAGTCTGTAGGCGGGAGACGGTCCATGGGAGAAATATTTATGGGAAAGAGTCCACGAGTGGAAAGTTCGCGAGTGGGAGAAGGTCTATGAGAGAAATATTTGCAAGAGAGAGTCTGCAGAAGGAAGGTCTGTGGGTAGGAGTAGGTAAGTGGGAAGATGCCTACAAGGAATATGTTTGTGGGTAAAGGTCGTGAAGGGTTGTGGGATATGGATAATTAAAAACATATGTTAACTTGAAATTTCCATGGAGAATAAACCATGAAGAGGAATCTAATTGTCTTGTGGGTTGCAAGTTGTAAGTAGTAAAAGTATGGTAAGTTGACCTGTCCATAGAGGAATTCCATGAGAAAGAATTTGATTGCGGGTCACGACATTTGGGGAAGTAAGGTTACAAGGAAAGTTGACATTCCTGATGGAAAATGGTCACAAAAGTATTTTAGAGAGGTTATAGGTTCGAATTAATGGTCTTTTACAACAGGAAAACAATGAAATTCTATGAAATGTTTCAGTTTTTAAAGGTTTTCAAATTGTAGAGCGATTTTGAGGGCCTAAACATCATTTTTAAGTAGTAAAAATATAGATAACTATGTGTATACCATTGTATACATAGTCTCTTCAAAATAAAATGAAAGAGTGCAATGAGATCCTTCCAACGAGCTATCCCGAGTGTAAAATAGAGCTCATATGATAAAGTTACAACTAAAATAATTAAGGGCATAAATTAAGCGCTAGTATACATCCAGAGGGCATAACTTCTTTGATGCAGGAGCATCTACCAGTTCAAGCAAGCCAGCGCGGAATGCAAGTGGACAGCTGGACAAGCCAACACGAATTTTGAAATCACCTTGGGAATTGATGCGCCATCTTAAATGAAGCCATTAAGATGAAGCGCACTTGTATATTGTAATGGACCTTGAGCCATACACTCTTGTCCTTAGTAGATAGATGACATTTAAAGTAGTTAATGCAGGTAGATAGAAATTTAATTCTAGATTAGACTGTTCGAGAGCGCAAGAGGGAAACAGGATATAGACACCCTCAATTGTGCATTTGTATTATTATTGAAGCAGGAAGAGAATATAAGAGAAGCAAAGAGCTGTGGAAGAACACCCATGTATAGATCTTGAATTAATAGAAGAGGTTGATTCAAATCCATGGTTTTGTGTTTGTTCTCTGTGTATGTATGATGAATGTTATGCTCATGAGTATTTACTTCCTATTATGCATTTTCTTTACATGCTATGTATGAATGATTTCTTGCTGAGTGTTTGAAATTTGAGAAAGGAAGTAGGAGAAATGAGTTTCAATTGTTTCTCTATCTGAGCAAGGATTCCTACAAGGAGTGCAGTTGAAGTCGTCCGCAAGGAGTGCATTGATAGAAGGCTCAAATAGTTTAACTCTTGTTCTCGTTCACCTAGAAGTGAAATTGGGTTATAGGAGCCGTGCAGGGAGTACGCGGGCTAAGGAAAGTCTCAGTTGTGAATCTGAGCGGAGCATTGAAGGACTGCTGCTGCAGGTGTGCGCAGGGTTGAAGGAATTCAAGAACTTGAAGTGTTTGAAAATATGTCGTGCAAGGAGTGTGTGAAATGACCCTCTTTGAGGCTCGAAGTTGTGAATATCTCAGGAGGGATAAGACCTTCAAATCTGTTGAAGGATCGCACGGGAAGTTCGTGTTGTGAAGTGTTTAAACAGGCGTTGCAAGTTTGTGTGCAGAAGGACAAATTATTGAGGAGGAACACTTGGTCCTCCATAGAAATCATCAAATGGAAGAGATCGACAGTCAGGAATCAGTGGGGAGGATTAGCGAAATCCCGCCAGCCGTCTGATCTGGTAAAGAAGTGGGGAGGTTACGGCTGCATCCGGATCCCAAGCTCTAGGGATCGTGAGCCGTTGGATCATCACATAGTTACCCGTCAACCATCCAATTTGATAGGAGTTTCATAGGGTTTAAGCCTTCGTGAGCAGAGGGGGAAATCCAGGAAGGCATCGGGATATTGAGGCATCGGGAATTCAAAAGTCAAGAATTCGAGACCTTTTTGAGTCTCGCAACAGCGAAGGGATCATAGCCGTGGATCTCAGGTAAGACACGTGCTGGTTGGCCGCTCGATCGGAGATTTGGTCATCGGGGTTCATAGGAGTGAGTGGTTTTTATTTTTCATTTGGCGAAGTCTGAGGTTTGATCTGAACCGATCATCATTCGAGACGCATGTCGAGAGATCTGAAGAAGTTGGGGTTTGGAAATTCAGGAGTCCTGGAGATAAGGGAAACGTTGCATCAAGAATCGTGATATCGTGAAACGTGATATCTCGACAACTAAAGGAGCATGGGGCCACAGGAAATGGTGAGAGGACAAGTAGCATACTGGTTCGGAATTCAGGGAAAGGAAAGTCCCGAAACCATAGAAATCAGGATTCGCGATATAGCGAAGTCTGAAATCCCGACGAGGTGACAGGGACATGGACAGGTCAAACTCACGAGCGCATTAGAGTTTTGGTGTATCGAGGATCGGGGGTCGGTAAAGCGAGTTGTTTTGGACATCGCTAAGTCCGATTTCCCAATAGAGGAAAGGGAGATCCCATGAGAGAGTTGTTGTGGGTGAAAATTTCCTGATAGGGAAATAGAAGAGCCTTTCAATTCTTTGGGCCGAGGAAGGAGGAAAGATCCTGTGAGCGGACATGCCTGAGGAGTGCGCCTACGTCAAGTGGTATCAGAGCACAAGAAGGAGTCTTTGATTTCTATAGTAGAGAAGGGAAGGATTCACCATGCCTCCAAGGAGAAGGGATAGGCAATCACTCGACCGAGAGGGAAGGGAAAACCTGAGAAGAAGGGGTAGGCAAGTGTAGAATCCATAAATGGAGAGGGAAATGCGTGATCTACAAGCCATACTCGAATACATGGAGACAACACAAAGATGCACAGTTGGCGTTGGGGATCTTAGTGATTCCGAAAGTGAAATTGAAGCTGAACGTGAAGAATTTGCAGCTGAGGATGCAACAAATGAACGTTTAATCAAATCTATTGCAAGGATGGGTGCAAAAGAAAAGATGGACATTCCAGTTTATGAGGGAAACTTGGATGCAGAAGAGATTCTAGACTAGATTAGAGCTCTTGAAACATACTTCGACTATGAATATGTTGAAGAAGATAAGAAGGTCAGGCATGCTGTCACGAGGTTAAAGGGACACGCAGCATTGTGGTGGGATGAGATACAAGCTGACAGATGCTGCAAGGGAAAGCAAAAGATCAAAATATGGGACATGATGATTGCAAAGATGAAGGAAAAATTCATTCCCAGGGACTATCAAATTTCTTTGTTCAGGAGAATGTAGAACCTGAGATAGAAGCTGATGATAGTGAAAGAATACACTGAGGAATTCTACAGACTGAACATCAGGGTAGGTCATCGGGAGAGCGATGATGATAAATTTTCCAGATACATGAATGGTCTGAGATACGACATTCAGGATGAGATGAGCATGGTAACCATCCGGACTGTGGAGGATACTTATCAGATGGATATGAAAGCTGAAGAGAAGCTGAGCCAAAAGCAGGGTCAAAGGGGCCGAGGAAGAAGTCAGCCCAGAGGCAAATCGGTTGCCCAAGAAAAATATTAGAAGCCCAAGGAAGACTGGAAGAAACCTCAGACTCAAGTCGAGAGAGGTGGAAGTTCACAGCGAGGGCAATACGCTGAGAAAAGAGAACAACATACTGAGCAGAGAGGAGGATATGCTGATAATAATAGGTTTCCTTGTACCAGAGGTAGAGGAAGAGGAAGAGGTGGAGTAATCACATGCTTCACGTGTGGAAAAAATGGGCACAAGTCTTATGATTTTACAGATAAAAAGAAAGATGGAGGAGAAGCTCACATCACCGAAGCGCAGCGGCGAGATGTTGAGGTGGAAGACGCTGAAGGTGGAAGGTCGTTGATGATGTAGAAAGTTGTCTTAACACCAGAGAAGGAGGTGGAGAGTCCAGTTCAAAGGACCATACTTTTTAGGACTGCTTGCAAGACCAAGGACAGGGTGTGAAAGGTCATTATAGACAGCGGTAGCACAGATAATCACGTTTCGACCGAGATGGTAGAGAAGATGGAGCTGGAGACGATTGATCATCTGAGCTCGTACAGAATTTTGTGGCTGCAGAGGGGACACCAGGTAAATGTCACTAAACAATGTTTAGTTGAGTTCAAGATAGGTGGATATAATGATAAAATCTTGTGTGATGTTATTCCTATGGATGTTTGTCATCTATTGCTGGGTAGACAGTGGCAATATGATAGAAATGTGATTCATGATGGGAGGATGAATACATATACCTTAGAAAAGAATGGGAGGACTCATATGTTGCTTCCAATTAAGGACAAGGAGGTAAAACCGGAAGTAAGTAACACTGTACTTCTCATGAGTGGGAAGGAACTTCTTATTGAGGTGAAGAAGAAAGAAGAACCGCAATTCTTTGTGGTCAGGAAACCGAGGATTGTTTTGACTAGCACAAGGGTAGATGATTTTCCAGAAGAAGTTTAGGAACTGCTGGAAGAGTTTGCCAACATAGTAGTGGATGAATTACCTCGTTCGTTGCCACCGATGAGAAGTGTGAGTCATCATATCGATCTCATACCAGGAGCCTGCTTACCAAATAAATCCGCGTATAGATTGACGTTGCAAGAGAATGAAGAGGTCAAAAGACAAGTCCAGGAGTTGTTGGACAAAGGTTTGGTCAGAGAAAGATTGAGTCCATGTGCTGTTCCGACAGTACTCAGTCCGAAGAAAGACGGAGGCTGGAGGATGTTCACTGATTCAAGGGCAATTAATAAGATAACTATCAGGTACAGATTCCCATTGCCAAGAATGGATGATTTGATGGATTGATTAAGTGGAGCAAAATTCTTCTCAAAGATTGATTTGAAAAGTGGTTATCATCAGATTCGCATAAGAGAAGGTGATGAGTGGAAGACAGCATTCAAAACCAACGAAGGGTTGTATGAATGGCTTGTTATGCCGTTTGGCTTAACAAATGCGCTAAGTACCTTCATGAGGTTGATGAACGAAGTCCTGAGGGAGTTCATCGGGAAATTTGTCATTGTGTATTTGGATGACATACTGATCTACAGTAGATCAGTGGGTGAACACTTAAAGCATTTGGCTACAGTGATGCAGAAGCTACAACAGGAGAAGTTGTTGATAAACATGAAGAAATCCTCATTTATGAAGACATAGCTCATTTACTTGGGATTTGTTATTTTGGAAAATGAGTTGAGGATGGACCCAGATAAAGTGGAGGTAATAAAAAATTGGCCATCACCGAGGAACATATTTGAGGTGAGAAGTTTTCACGGGTTGGCTAGTTTCTACCGAAAGTTCATTAGGAATTTCAGTGGAATTAGCGCAGCGATGATGGATACAGTGAAGAAAAGACATAAATCTTTTCACTAGAAAGAAGAGGTTGAGAAGAGTTTCAATCTATTGAAACGGAAGATCACGGAACAACCAATTTTGGTATTGCCAGATTTCCAAAAGACATTTCAGGTAAAATGCGATGCAAGCGGATTTGCGATAGGAGCGGTCTTGAGTCAAGATGACAGGCCAATTTCATATTTCAGCGAGAAGCTGAATGAAGTGAAAGTGAAGTACTCCACATATGACAAGGAATTTTATGCCATCATTCAGGCATTGAAAAAGTGGAGGCACTATTTGATTCCAAAGGAATTTTTTTTGTATAGTGATAACCGTGCATTACAGTTTGTGACCCAACAGGAGAAGTTGAATCAGAGGCATGTTAAGTGGGTTGAATACATGTAGAATTTTACATTTGTGATTAAACATTTTTCTAGTACTGCTAACAAAGTTGCTGATGCTTTGAGCAGGAAGTGTTTGTTGTTGCAGGAATTCAAAGTCAAAACATTGGGTTTTGATGATCTCAGAGACATATACATAGATGATCCAGACTTCAAGGATGCGTATGAAGCAACTGAGAATCCAGTTCTCAGAGATAGAAGCTAGTGGGCCAATCACATGATCCAGGAAGGATTGTTGTTTAAAGGCAATCAACTGTGTATTCCAAATTGTTCCATGAGGGAGAATCTGCTGAAGGAGAAACACAGTGGAGGATTAGCCGGACACTTCTGTCATGACAAGACATTCACAAAGCTGAGCGAGTCATACTTTTTGCCAGGGATGCAATCATAGGTCAAGAGATTTGTGGACAGATGTAGGATTTGCTAGCATTCGAAGGGGAGAAAGCAGAATGCGGGTTTTTATCAACCATTTCCCATACCTGAAAGGTCGTGGGATGCAATTAGCATGGATTTTGTATTGGGGTTGCCAAGAACACAAAGAGGTTGTGATTCAATCTTTGTGGTGGTGGATATATTTTCCAATATGGCACACTTTATCCCATGTCAGAAGACCAGTGACGCGACTCACATCGCAAACCTGTTTTTCAAAGAATTCATTCGACTTCACGGCTTACCAAGGAGTATTGTTTCGGATCGAGACACAAAGTTCATAAGACATTTCTGGAGAACCTTATGGAAGAAGCTGGGAACTAACTTGTTGTTTAGTTCAGCGTATCATTCACAGATGGATGGACAAACATAAGTGGTAAACAAAAGTCTGGGAGATTTGCTGAGAAGCTTGGTGACAGAGCACCACAACAGTTGGGACAATATATTGCCGCAGGCAGAGTTTGCGTATAACGACTCAGTGAATAGGAGTACAGGACAGAGTCCATTTCAGATTGTTTATGGCATACAGCCGAGGGGAATTTCTGAATTGAGAGATTCAGAACAGGATGCAACTAGGAGCGCTAGTGCGGAAGATTTCGCAGAAGCGATGAAGGAACTTCACAGCCAGGTGAAGGAGCGGTTGCAGAATTCAAGCCAGGAGTATAAGCGCAAAGCCGATCAACATAGAAGACAACTTCAATTCGAGGTTGGTGATCTAGTTCTTGCACATTTGAGAAATGAAAGGTTCCCGAGAGGAACTTATAATAAATTGAAGATGAAGAAAATCGGACCCTGCAAGGTCTTGAAGAAAATTGGAGAAAATGCTTATGAGATTGAATTACCCGATGGGATCGGAATTTCTCCGATATTCAATATCTCAGATTTATACCCATACAAAGCTGGGGAAACAGAGACTGGAAGTGATGAACAGTCAGAGGTTCAGTGGAAAAATCATATGCCAGTTGCAGATAAGCCACAGATGGAGCGGATACTGGTAAACGAGTGGGTAAGAGGACCAGGCGAAAGCAATACTTTGAGTATCTGGTCAAATGGAAGAACCATCCAGTTGAAGATGTCAGCTGGGAGACCGAGGAAGAGATTCTGAAGCATGGACAGACCATGCAGGAGCTCATGGACAGGATCCCATGAAAATTTTCAAGCGAGGGAGTATGATGCAGGAGCATCTCCCAGTTCAAGCGAGCCAGCGCGGAATGCAAGTGGACAGCTGGACAAGCCAACACAAATTTTTAAATCACCTTGGGAATTGATGCACCATCTTAAATGAAGCCATTAAGATGAAGCACACTTGTATATTGTAATGGACCTTGTGCCATACGCTCTCATCCTTAGTATATAGACGACATTTAAAGTAGTTAATGCAGGTAGATAGAAATTTAATTCTAGATTAGACTGTTCGAGAGTGCAAGAGGGAAACAAGATATAGACACCCTCAATTGTGCATTTGTATTATTATTGAAGCAGGAAGAGCATAGACGAGAAGCAGAGAGTTGTGGAAGAACACCCATGTACAGAGCTTGAATTAATAGAAGAGGTTGATTCAAATCCATGGTTTTGTGTTTGTTCTTTGTGTATGTATGCTGAATGCTATGCTCATGAGTATTTACTTCCTGTTATGCATTTGCTTTACATGCTATGTATGAATGATTTCTTGCTGAGTGTTTGAAATTTGAGAAAGGAAGTAGGAGAAATGAGTTTCAATTGTTTCTCTATCTGAGCAAGGATTCCTGCAAGGAGTGCAGTTGAAGTCGTCCGCAAGGAGTGCGTTGACAGAAGGCTCAGATAGTTTAACTCTTGTTCTCATTAACCCAGAAGTGAAATTGGGTTATAGGAGCCATGCAAGGAGTACGCAGGCTAAGGAAAGTCTCAGTTGTGAATCTGAGCGTAGCATTGAAGGACTGATACTGCAGGTGTGCATAGGGTCGAAGGAATTCAAGCACTTGAAGTGTTTGAAAATCTGTTGTGCAAGGAGTGCATGCAAGGACCCTCTTTGAGGCTCGAAGTTGTGAATATCTCAGGAGGGATAAGACCTTCAAATCTGTTGAAGGATCACATAGGAAGTTCGTGCCGTGAAGTGTTTAAACAACCGTCACAAGTTTGCATGCAGAAGGACAAATTATTGAGGAGGAACACTTGATCCTCCGTATAAATCATCAAAGGGAAGAGATCGACAGTCAGGAATCAGTGGGGAGGATTAGTGAAATCCCTCCAGCCGTCTGATCTGGTAAAGAAGTGGGGAGGTTACGGCTGCATCCAGATCCCAAGCTCTAGGGATCGTGAGCCGTTGGATCATCACATAGTTACCCATCAACCGTCCGATTTGACAGGAGTTGCATAGGGTTTACGCCTTTGTGAGAAGAGGGGGAAATCCAGGAAGGCATCGGGATATTGAGGCATCGAGAATTCATAAGTCAAGAATTTGAGACCTTTTTGGGTCTCGCAACAGTGAAGGGATCATAGCCATGGATCTCAGGTAAGACACGTGCCGGTTGGCCGCTCGATCGGAGATTTGGTCATCGGGGTTCATAGGAGTGAGTGGTTTTGATTTCTCATTTGGCGAAGTTCGAGGTTCAATATGAACTGATCATCATTCGGGACGTGTGTTGGGAGATCTGAAGAAGTCAAGGTTCGGCAATTCGGGAGTCCTGGAGATAAGGGAAATGTTGCATCAGGAATCACGATATCGCGAAACACGATATCCCAACAGCTAAAGGAGTGTGGGCCCATAGGAATCAGTGAGAGGACATGTAGCATACTGGTTTGGAATTCGTGGAAAGGAAAGTCTTGAAACCATAGACATCAGGATTCACGACATAGCGAAGTCCGAAATCCCGACGAGGTGACAGGGACGTGGACAGGTCAAACTCATGAGCGCATCAGAGTTTCGGTGTATCGGGGATCGGGGGTCGGTAAAGCGAGTTGTTTTGGACATCGCTAAGTCCGATTTCCCGACAGAAGAAAGGGAGATCCTGTGAGAGAGTTGTTGTGGGTGAAAATTTCCCGATAGGGAAATAGAAGAGCCTTTCAGTTCTTCGGGCCGAGGAGGGAGGAAAGATCCTGTGAGCAGATGTGCCTGAGGAGCGTGCCTGCATCATTATTTCTCCAAAGTCAATTTGGGGCACATGAGAAGTATATGGAAATAATATGAACCATAGAAGATAGACATGGAGCCAGAATTGGAATTTGAGTATTTAAAAGTGCATAGGAAGAGAAAGAAGACACTTGTAGCATACAAGGCTAAACATGGGAAGATAATCAAAACTTTTGCAAGCCATAACTTTTAGCTCAGAGCTCAGATTTGGGAAAAAGAATAGTCATTGGAAATGTTTTGAGGAGGAGAATCCATCTAACAACCTAGAAAATTTATTAGATTAGTAGAAATTATAGTAAAATCAAAAGAAAATGACTGGTGGCGTTAAAGAGCATAAAATATATGCATTCTTTTCCATAAATATCTATGAATATATTTTTGTCTGGCATAGACTTATTTGCATGCACATTTTATTTAATAATTTAGAGCTACAGGAAGGAATTTTGGTTCCTGTATGAGAACATAGTCATGGAGGATTCCGAAGGGACCTACAACCATAAAAAATTCAGAGGGATACATGCTAGGATGGGAAATGTCCAGACAAAGTCTGATGGAACAAGAGGTAGGAAAGAAAATCTAACTATGAGAAGCCTATATAGAGAGCTGTATATATATATAAGGATGGCAATGAGAATATTATGAAATATTAGGAGGATTTACTACATAGCTTGAATATGTTGCAGAGGCAAGTCAATAAAGACTCCGATATAAAGAAAGCATATAATACTAAACATGTGACAACATCTAGGTCCTATAGCAAAAATAATGATCACAAGAATGATAAGAAGTCAAGAAGTATGTGTAGGCACCATCATTCCCCACAAAAATCTTGTTGGACACACCTACCACACTTAGAGGGCAGGGTGAATGGGTGTGGGGATCTTTTTCCCAAAACTTCCCTCTTACACAAAAACTCCTTAGTTAACATTCAACATTTTCTCATTACTCATTGTTGTGATTTATAATCAGTTAGATGTGAATACATATAAGCAACATATCATCAACAAATCATCTCCACAATGAACACAAAGAACACAAGATGTATGTACAATTTTTCTTTTTATTATGGACTTCAATCTGGGGGTTTTTCAACAATCACTTAATAGAGTACAACTCTACAAGAGCACCAGATCTATATGAAATACTCATCTTACATTCTCAGCACCAATTGAGATGAGACAACAATCCTCAACATATATCAATCTGTCAACATAAACAAGTGCATCAACCATGCACCAACCTGTGCCAAACAACCTGTAATCAACCTGTACCATAAACAAGTGCATCCAACCATGTACCAAGTATATACCAATCATGTGTCAAATACTCATAAAAAATGACTCATCAATATGTACCAACATTATCAACTATACACCTCATGTATGTCTCAACTCATTAACTTCTTGTCTCAACCATGACTAGTTTTGGATTAGTCAACAACCCCAACTTGAAATAATCATAACTTTGTACCTGTAATGAATAAATATATGAAACTGATACACAATGTTCTTTAGTGTGGTTTATGCAATTAATCCATGTGGCACTACTTGGAACCTCTCAGAAAAGGCATTATAGCAAAAATGTCATACCTTGCTGAATTCTGGCTTATTCTAGAGAGCGGCCTTGTAGAGCCCGGCCCGCACAAAATATTCATTGAATTGATCTGAAAATGTTACACAACATACTACAGACTGTACCCTAACCAACACATTTTGTATCACTAAATTTTTATCTGTTATAAAGAAGTTATGACGTTTTTACCTGAAACACCTGTTTTTGACTAGTTTTAGGACTAGTCACAAACCCTATTTTCTACAGAGTGTAACTCCCAATATACAATGACCCACAAGATGAATTTTTTACCACAGATACTTGGGTATGTTTTCTCAATGGTGTAGAAATTTCATGGTTTGAATCATTATATAAAAAAGTTATAGCGAAAATGGTGAGATGACCTATAAATAACATACCTTAGAAAGCATCATCAAAAGAATTTATCCTCCCTTCAATTCCGGCCCTCTTTTCTTCACCTTCCTTATGATATTCGGCGTAGATATAATTGGTTACCTCATTCACCTATATATCTTTAATATGCTCAAGTTTTCCACACCAAAAATTCTCAAGAAGCTCTCACAAGAAGCTCTCCATCAATACTCCAAAAGATATTCTCACAAGAAGTCTCCATTGATCCACAAAAAGGATGATCTACAAGAGACCATTGCAATTGTATTTATACTTTCATCCTCTAGGTCACTTAACCCATTTTTAGGTCACTTAACCCATTTCTAGGTCACTTAACCTATTTTCTTTATTTTAGGGTTACACAATTTCCATAAATATAAATTTCTCCAATATTCTATCATTTAAATATTCCTTCTTGATTTTCTCATCTAAATTTATTATTTCTTGATTTTTTTCACTTCTCTTTATTATTTAAATAATCCACCTTGACTTTGTCACCTTACTTTATCATTTAAATAATGATTTCTTCTTTTAGGTCACTTAACCCATTTCTAGGTCACTTAACCTATTTTCCTTATTTTT
>ML784245.1:893201-913428 GCA_009831015.1 Picea engelmannii | reverse complement strand
TTCACTTGCAAAAGAGTAAGCATGAGAAATATTGGTTAGTTCAATTATCCAACATGGGCTTAGAGGAAAATAAATGAGTTGCTTAATTATTGTCCAATAGACATGAAAGGACTCAACACAAGGGTAGATGTGAACATCATACCATTGGGTTCATATGACTATCTAATTGGCATGGATTGGTTGGAAAACACCGTGTTATCATATATTGATACAAAAAGACAATCACTTATATTGATGAAGTGGGGTAGCAAGGAAAAGTTCAATGCATTCCAAGAGTTGTAGTTGTTAGAGAAATTTCAACTATGCAACCAAAAAAGAGTTTAAGAAAGGGTTTCATATTTTTACAGCCCATATGGAAGAGACATCTAGAGATAAAATGCTAAGCATTGAAGACCATTCGATATTGAGGGATTTTGATGATGTTTTTGGGGAAATCCCAGTACTGCCACCAAAGAGAGACATTGATTTCTCTATTTATTTGGTGCCAGGAGTTTCCCTAGTGTCCAAGAAACCTTACATAATGGGCACACTAGAATTGAAAGGGTTGTAGATGCAACTTGAAGAGTTATTAAAGAAGTGGTATACATGCCCAAGTGTGTCACCTTGGGGATCCCTATTTATTTTTGTGAAGAAGAAAGATGGAACCTTAAGGCTATGTATTGATTTCATATAGATGAATAAGGTCACCATAAATAACAAATATCCTTTGCCAAGGATTGATGATTTATTTGATCAGGTGAAAGGTGAAAGAATATTTTCCAAGATTAACTTGAGACCAGGATACCATCAAGTGAGGATAAAAGAAGAGGATATCAACAAGACAACGTTTAGAACAAGATATATGAATTGTGAATTTACATCGATGCCATTTGGTCTATCAAATGCCCCAGTTGTTTTCATGTGCCTTGTTGTTCTTGATATTTATTCTGGGCTCACGGAACAATGTCATACATCCAAATTTAAATAATCTTTCCTTTTAGAGCGATATTTTTACCTTCAACTTGAAATGAAACTTTACAAACCTAATGATTTAGAAACACAGAGGAAGTATATCTTCCTTTAAGTTTTTATCAGTAATCAAGAAATGGAAAGTATAATTATAGAAAACAAAATTGACAAACAAAGCAAGGTATCTGAAGCTGATAAATATTACCTTATTTTCAATAAAAGAAACATGAAAGGTTGTCTAAAAAATGAATTAAGATGAGAACATCTACAGATATAGGTCTTGTTTTACTTACAGTAAAATAAGGGAAAAATTACAGCTGAAAATACATCCAATTATGTGAACTGCAGTAGATGTATTACTAAATTGTAGTATTTCCTTCCTTAAACACTATAAAGTAAAGAAAATGGATTATGATGAAGTAGCAACACACAAAAAACACATAACTCAAAGAAATGAGACGTAGAATGTCTGTCTTTCCTGTAGAAATTGTATTAATAAGTCTCTCCTTACATCAGGTGATAAAAATCCTCTCTTATATCTCTAATGTGTTTATTTATACAAAATCATCTTAACCAAAATTGGTTAGACTTCCATTCTTCTAGATCTCAAAATAGAATAAAATCTAGGCTAACTAAATACTACTAAATATTTTAACATTTGTCTTTCTTCTGAAAGTTTCATCGCTTGCTAGCTTTATTAAGACTTATCCTTCCTTCATTTGCTCATTGATGTAGCTATCTTCTATTGATCCTTGTATTGTGTGTGAAAATATACAATATTGGCTCCGTCTATAATATTAGCTCCTGCAATAAAACACGATTTATGAATACAGATGTAGAGATGAAAAATTCTGGATGCGAATGGAGAAATGATAAAGAATGCAAATCCTTTATCAAATCAAAATACAAGGAAATAATTAATTCTACATTCAATTACTAATTAATTCGAATGACATATTAATCTTGGTAAATATGGTGAATTTATTACCTAAGGACAACGAACTTTATTCAAATCTTTCACACTAACCATGTTTAATTTACCTTAATAATTGTGATTAGTGAAGGTAGGTATTTTGACACTTCGACGTTCGGTGCTTTAAAGAGGGAATGTTAAACATCTCCTGAAGGCCGAAGTCATGGAGTGATTAATTTCCTTTTAATTAAGATTTAATTTAATTAACCGTTGCTTTTCCTTTTTAAGCCTTCAACGCTTCGGAACTTCGGGACTCCGGAGCTTCGCAACTTCGGGACTATTGCAATAAAAACATTAAATTTACCCCAAATTTTGAAGTTGTGAAGTAATTACTTACCGTTAATTGTGCCTAATAAATCATGTCTTAACTTTTAATCTCCGACGCTTTGGTACTTCGACACTTTGACACTCCGACGCTTCTTGAATTTGTTGATAATATGATATCCCTGAGGACAATCTCATAGAGTGATGTGGCAGGATGACGTCATATATGATGGCATGTCATGAGAACATGAGTGACACGTGTCATATTGAAACGTGCGAATTATGTGTCTAAAAATGCCTAAAATGAGTGTCATGTGTCTCCACGTGTAAAGAATTCCAGGTGGCATAGGACATGCCAACAAAGTACTTTTCTTTATGAAGTAGTATTCTGTAACTTCGGGATTCCAGAGCTTTGTGACTTCAGGGTTAAGAGGACCTTGAAAATTTTGAGCTTAGAGTGCTGAAGGGCGAAGTCTTGAAGTGGAACTTCAAACACGAATTATACTTTGGATTAATCCTTTCACAGTTTTAAATCTTCAAACTCCTACGAACCATTGATCTTGATAAGCACCAGGTTTAATAGATAAGGATTGATCTACTCTATCAAAAACATAACAAAAATTGCATTAGTGTATAAAATGATAATTCTAAAGATAAAGTTTTATTTATAAATGACAAAAATTAGGAATAAATTAAAAAGAATTCAAAATTTGAATTTTTATTTGAAATTTTGATTTATGTTCTAACATGCATGATGAATGGAGTGTCTAAGGAATATCTATACCAGTTTTTTATTTAGTTCATGGATGATATAATCAGCTACTCAAATATAGAAGAGGAACACGAGAAACATTTAAGAATGGTGTTGCAAGTTTTAAGAGAGCATAAATTGTATTCCAAACTAAGTAAGTGCATATTTTATCAAACAAAGATTCACTACTTGGGGCATATTATTTCAGCAGATGGGATAACACTTGACCCCGAGAATATAGAGGCCATTAGAGGATGGCCAATGACAAGAATTGTGACAGAGATTAGATAATTCATGGGACTTTCTATTTATTACTGAATATTCATAAGAGGATTCTCAAAGATTGCAAGCCCGATCACTTCTTTACAAAATAAGGGAGTGAAATTTGAATGGATTCCCAAGTGTGCAGATAGCTTTCAACAACTGAAAGGAATTTTGACAAGTGTACCATTCTTAAAGATTGTAGATTTGGATGAAGATTTTTTTTTGTGCACAAATGCTTGCAAGGAAGGGCTCGGTGGAGTCCTCAATAAAAAATATCATGTGTTATGCTATGAGTCTTGAAAATTAAAAGAGCATGAGAGGAATTGCACTACCCATGACTTAGAATTAACAACAATTATTTGTGCATTAAAAATGTGTTAAGACTTATAAAAAGCCACATTTTATGTGTAAAACCCATTATTAATCCCTATATATTGAATTTTTACATTTATAGTATTATAATAGTATGTAGGCTATAACCCTTCATGGTGCCCTTTCATTTTAAGTGTACCCTTTGTCTCCTACATATATACCAAGGAGACCTAGAATTAGGATCATCTTATCATATCTCATATTGTATTTTGAATTGGATATATTGTAAACGGAGGTTTCCCCCTCTAAGTGGATTGTATTCATTGAATTTTTATCATTTTTAAGGAATTAGATCATAACATTTGGGATCAGGGCATTGATTTTAGGGTTTTGGATTCTTCAAGAGAGTCATATTGGAATTTCCACTATAACATTTTTTTAAGGATGCTTCAGACATCAAAACTTGGAGGTTATTTAGAGAACATATAGATTTACCTTTGGTGCAAATTTCATCTTATGGGGTGTTGCACATTCAGAGATATTCCCCATGGAAGATAGGTCTTGTTGAATAGTCCTATAACTAGTCTCAAATAGGTTTTCTAGGTAAAACAATCATATATTCTTTAGAGAGGATCCAATTTTTTGAGACTAGCTGAATTGGAAACAAAATAGTCCACCATATTTCTTGTACAAGTTTTAGAATCGGATATTAAATATTGGAGACGTGGCATTGTATACAACTTCGCTCTCCCGAGAAGGCCAAAAATCAACAAGGTTTGGGAAAGTTACCCTAAATTTCACTTGGCACATCCAATTTTGGTCATACTTTTGGCATTGCAGAGAAGACATTTCAGTGTACTATATGCCAAAATTTCAGACTCAGAAGGGAAAAAATTTCAAAAACACATCATAAGGAAGTTCATCCAGTATGACAGATTCCAAATCAAGGGCTTGAAAGGTACACAACTTACAATTGGGATAACGTTTTATTGGAATATCTATTTTTGGTGATTCAAAATTCGTAATATAAGAGGAAAATGAGGAGAATCATTATTTTATCACATATCTTCAAAGGCTCCTCTAAAATTTACTTCACCAACTAAACCTCCAGAGAACTCAACCATGACTCGAGATGAAATCAAAGATATTTATCACAAGATGGAAAAGAAGATCATCGAAAGTAGGGAAAACATGGAACATAAGATGGATGAAACTATGAAAAGAAATATGGATGAAATGGAAAACAAGATGGATAAGAATATGAATGAAAATAGTGCACACATGGAAGATAAGATGGATGACATGACAAATACGATGGATGAAAATATACAAAAATCCATGAAGGAATTGCAAAATTATTTATCTTCCATGATATTTCATGATTTAGATGAGATAATCTGTAAAGGAGATATCAAAATGCAAGGAACTGGGGAAAATAAAGGTAGTATAATGGTTGAACAACTTGCCAATAATAAACAATTTTCTAGTGGATTTAACTCTAATAGTGGAGTTAATTATATTGGGGGTCCGAAATTCAACTTTCCCAAGATTGATTTAAAGAAGTTTGATGGAACATAGGTCTTTAACTAGTTGAACCAAATAGAGAAATATTTTGAACTGCATAATATTATGGATGACAAGAAAATGATTCACATATAATCCTTGAACTTTGAGATAAAACCATATCAATGTTATCAATGGGTAGTTAAAAGGAATCCCCCTCCTTATCATTATGCTTGGGGATTATTTACAAGAGAATTATAAACACAATATCGGAAAGTGTGGGAATAAGACCACTTTTGTCAATTGACAAGAATCAAACATTTAGGTGAGACTGAATATTATAATTCATAATTTAAGGTATTGGCCACAAGGGTGGATGACATAAGTGATGAACATTTGTTAGAAGCTTACATGGGTGGATTAAAAAAAGACATTAAAAATGAGATTTTATTAAGATATCCTACAAATATTATGGAAGCTATGCAAATTGTTCGTCATATTCATGCCAAAAATAAGGCTACACACTAGTCTACCATTGAAGCAGACAGAGGAGGCATATATGTTTTTGGGGTTCATAAGACAAGCGTACCTCAACTGACAAGGTTGACACCTCAAAAAATGGATGAAAGAAGAGAAAAAGGACTATTTTTCAATTATGACAACAAGTATAGTAAGGGGCATAAATGTGGCGAGAATAAATTATTCTACATAGAGTGTGAAGATGAAGAAGAGTGGGAATTGGAACCACCACAAGATCCAGATATAGGATATTTTACTCCAACAATATCTTGTCATGCATTGGATGACATCAGTACTCCATAAACCCTCAAGATATAAGGATACATCAAAAAGAAAAAGTTAACAATATTGACTTATTCTAATAGTACCCATAATTTCATCAATTACATATTAGGAAAAGATCTCAATTGCTTTGTATATCCCACTCTAGAGTTTCAGGTAATGATTACATATGGAGGCACCATAAGTTATTCAGGTAAATGTCATAGTATTAAGATCAACACGGGGGAGTATTTTTTGGATATCCCCATGATTGCCATCCAAATTGGGGGTGTTGATATTATATTAGGGGTCCAATCTTACAATCATTGTGAAAAATGACCCTTAATTTTCAAGATATTTTCATGATATTTTAGTCAAAGAGAAAGGAAATTGAGCTTAGAGGTATCCAAGGGAAACCATGTAAAGTGATAATCTCTAATAGCATGAAACAATTACTCAAAAAGGGACATTGGGGTGTAGTTGCATAATTGTGCACACTTAATGTTCAAACATCTATATCCTCTGGTCAATTAGACCTCTAAATATTTATCAACAATTATTCCAATGAAATTGGTGAAATGCCTAAGGGTCTTCCACCTACTTGAGATAATGACAATTTATCTGTTTGCAACCAGGAAGTGTACCACCTAACATTAGGCCTTATAGGTATCCATATGCACAAAATATTGAGATTGAGCACATGATCTAGGAAATGCTAGAGGCCAACATCAGTCAACCTAGCCAAAGTTATTTCTCTTCACCAGTGGTGATGGTTAAAAAAAATAATGGTTCATGGTGTATGTGCCCAGATTATAGATAGCTCGAAAAAATGGACATCAAAGATAAGTTTACCATGAGGCAGGAAGACATTCCTAAAACAACTTTTAGAACACATGAAGGCCATTATGAGTTTTTGGTTATTCCATTTGGAATTACTAATTCACCTTCAACATTTAAAAGCTTGATGAATTCTATTTTCAAGCCCTTCATTAGAAAATTTGTGTTAGTATTTTTTTATGATATACTAATCTACAAAAAATATTGGGAAGAGCATGTACAACATGTTGATAGAGTATTACAACTATTGGAAGAGAAACAAATTTATGCAAATCCTTCCAAGTTTGCATTTGGGGTTCAAGAAGTGGAATATTTGGTTTATATTGTATCTCATGAAGGTGTAAAAGTGGATCCAAACATAATTAAATCTATGAGGGGATGATCGATTCCAAAAAACTTGAAGAAACTTAAAGGATTCTTAGAGTTAATAGACTATTATCACAAGTTTGTAAAGAATTATGGTCAAATAAAAACACCTCTAACAACATTACAAAAAAATGAAGTATTTTATTGTATTGAAGAAGAAACCAAAGATTTTGAAAAACTTAAGGAGGCTATGTGTACTACTCCCATCCTGGCCACACCAGACTTCAATTTGTTTTTATTGTGGAGTGTGATGCCTCAGGCCATGTAATTGATGCAGTTTTAATACAATAAAGAAGGCCCATTACCTTTGAGAGAAGCCAACTTAAAGGAAAAAACATAGTCAAACCCATTAATGAAAAATAAATGTTGGCCATACTACATGCAATAAAAAAATGATACCCTTACCTAATAGGAAGACACTTCGAAGTAAAAACAGATCATGATGGTTTGAAGGAATTCTTGGAACAATGCTTATCATTAGAAGATAAAAAAAATTGGATTACAAAGATGCTAGGTTATGAATTTGAAATTATCTACAAAAAGGAAAACATAATGTTGTGGTAGATTCCCTTTCAAGGAAATAAGAAGAAACAAAAGGTTCACTATGTTCTATTTCTATTCTGCAATCTGATTGGGTGGAAGAAGCAAGGATAGAATGGAAGAAAGATCAAGAGGCCTACATAATCATTCAACAACTACATGAGGACCCCATTTAATTATATAAAGTTGTATGGAAGAATGATTTGCTATGGTATAATGATCACCTATATTTATGTAAGAATCCCCAACTCAAATAGAAGGTCCTTTTGGAATTGCACACTTCTCCTATAGGAGGACATTCAATATTTTTGAAAACATACAACATGATCAAGAAGGATTTTTTTGCGAGGTATTAAAGCTAATGTTCAAAATTTATATCTAAATTTTTAGTCTGCCAATAGAATAAGGGATAAAAAATCAAGACACTAGGTTTCCTACAACTATTAGCTATACTGAGCCAATGTTGGGAAGATGTTTCAATGGATTTTATTACATGTTTATTCAAATCCTAAGGAAATACTGTCATCATGGTAGTAGTGGATCGTCTGATAAAGAATACCCATTTTTCTCTCTTTCTCATCCTTTTAAAGCAAGTACAATAGCCACAACATTCATGGAAACAATTCAAAAGCTACATGGAGTCCCCAAGATTATTGTAAGTGACAAAGATCCAATTTTCACTAGAAAATTTTGGACTAAATTATTTTCTTGTTTGGGTACTCAATTGGCTCACACCACATCTTACCACCCTCAATCCGATGGGAAAAATGAGATTGTGAATAAATGTCTAGAAGGATATATTTGTTGTTTTTCATTTTATGAACATACATAATAGGTCAAGTGGTTTCTCTTGGTGGAATGGTGGTACGACACATCCATCTATACTCCATCAAAAATATCCCCATTTTTGGCAGTTTATGGATATAATCCCCCATCCATTACATCACCCTTGAAAGGGAATACAAAGGTTAAAGTAGTGGATGACCACATAGGGAACCAATAAGAGGTTCTCAAACTATTGAAGGAAAACTTGGTTATGGAAAAAAATAAGATGAAACAACAAGCATATCAACATCACAATGAAAGATAATTTGAAGTGGGGATTGGATATTTTTGAGGCTACAACCGTATAAACATATGTCCCTTGAGAAAACAAAGAAGGAAAATAAATTAACACCCAAATATTATGGCCCCTATAAATTTTTGTAAAATATTGGAAGTATGGCTTACAAATTGGAGTTGCCTCCATCTTCACGTGTACATCTAGTCTTCATGTTTATTGCTTAAAGAAGGTTATGAACAACAAGATCCCATTCCAAAATATTTTACCATAGATTAATGAAGAAGGGAAAATTATACTAGAACCAGAAACAATCCTTGAAACAAAGATTAAGCATCTCATAAATCAAGCAAACATGGAGTACCTTTTCAAATGGAAGAACATACCAGTGGAAGAAGCAACATGGGAAGATAATTTCTTCATGCAGGAACACCCAGAGTTAGTCAAGTGTTGAGGAAAACACTTGTTTGAAGGGGAGGGGCATGCTAAGACCTAGACAAAGCCTAATTTTATGTGTAAACCCCCTTATTAAGCCCTATATGTTGAATTATTACATTTATAATATTATAATTGTATGTCGGCTAGAACCCTTCATGGTACCCTTTCATTATAATGGTACCCTTTGTCTCCTATATATATATACCAAGGAGATCTAGTATTAGGATCATCTTATCACATATCATATTGTATTCTAAAATGGATATATTGTAAAAGGAGGTTTCCCCCTCGAAGTGGACTTTATCCATTGAATTTTTATCATTTTTAAGGTGTTGGATCATAAAAAAATGTGGAGAAATTACCTCATGGGGATAATGTTTGAGCTAAGCACATACCACTATGGTATGAAAAATTTGTTTGGAAAACCTACATTAAATGCCAAACAAACTAGATGGCTCGAATTTATGAGTGAATATGACTTTGAAATTAAACATATCAAAGGAAAAGAGAATCAAGTGGCTAATGCACTCAATAGAAGAGCACACGAGATGCATATGGAAACCATCAGTATGTACCCCACAAATTTAAAAGATAGAATTTTAGAAGCTGCAAATTCAGATCAACACTATTTAAAAATAAAAGAAACATTACAACAAGGAAATTTCCAACAATAATTTAAATATTATGAGCTACAATGGGATAGAATACTCATGTACATAGAGAAAATATATGTGCCAAATTTCAATGAGATGAAAAATACAGTGCCAAGGGAAATGCACAATGTGCCATATGCTGGGCACCCATGACATTAGAAATCATTTGCAACTGTAATAAGCCAATATTTTTGGCTCGGAATGAAGAAGTAAATGATTAATTATATAACCAAGTGTCTAGAGTGCCAGAAGGTGAAGAATGAACATAGAAATCTAGCTGAGATGCTATAACTATTTACCATTCTTGAGTGGAAATGGGAAGTGGTTACAATTGATTTTATTACATATCTTCCCAGAAAACTGAAGAAACATGATTCCATCATGGTGGTGGTGGACAAATTGATGAAGGTTGCACATTTTATTCCAATAAAAAGAAAACACAAGGAAACAAACATTGTAGAGAAGCACATGAAAGAAGTTGCCTGGGTACATGGGGTTCCTAAGGCAATAGTTTCATATAGAGATCCAAAATTCACATCCAATTTTTGGAAAGGTTTGTTCAAAGTCTTTGGGACAAATTTAAATGTCAGTACAACGTATCACCTAGAGTTAGATGGGAAAACAAAGAGGACCAATAGAATAACTGAAGACATGCTCAGAATGTATGTGATGGATCAATCATCAAAGTGGGAAGACTACATCCACTTATTAGAGTTTGCTTACAGTAATGGGTATCAAACCTCATTAAAAGTGAGTCCATTTAAAACATTGTATGGTAGGAAGTGTAACACACCAGTGAGTTGGGAAAATCTAGTAGACAAAGTTTTCATTGGGCCAAATTTGTTGAAGGAAATGGAAGAACAAATGAAAAAGATCGGGAAGAATTTAAAGCTACCTAGGATAGGCATAAGAGTTATGCAAACAATAAAAACGTTTTTAGAGATTTTAAAGTGGGAGAACATGTTTTTCTAAAAGTGAAAGAAAAAATAAGTTCGCTAAAATTGGGTTGCTATCCAAAGTTGGAAGCAAGATATTGTGTGCCTTTTAGTATTTTAGAAAAGATATGGCCATTTTCACACATGCTAGAATTTCCTGCATCCAGGAGAGTGCATAATATATTTCATGTGTCATTATTAAAGAGATATGTGCTTGACCCTAACCACATAATTGATTGGATTGTGATCTAGGTGGAGCACGAAGGGGATTTCCAGGTGGAACTAGTACGCATCCTGGAATGGAAATCCAAAGTGCTAAGGAACAAAGACATAGGGATGGTAAATTTTCAATGGACCCACTATGGCATTGAAGACATAACATGGGAGCATGCAGAAGCTAAGCGATAGGAATACCTACAAATTTTGTCAATTTTGAAGAAAATAGAAGTTGAAAATGCAAGACTCCAATTTTGGGAAGCTAGAGTTCTCGAAACACATATCAAATTTTTCAGTCAAATACACCGACCACCATAATTAAATAACGGTGAAGCCCGATGGATTGAGAGAATTGAAGAGTGCACATTCCTTGGGTCAGCAGGTTAAGAGGAAACAAGAGATTTTGGTTGGGATTGTTGTTTGGGGGGAAAAATTATATAATTTTCTTTTCTTTTCTAAATATTGTGATATAAATTGTAAATGTATTTCAACATAGTGTTGTGCACCAAGGACGATGAAAAATTGTAAGGGAGGGGGAATTTAATATCCCTACTATAATCCCTAGTTTAATTAATGCATAATATAGATATGAAATGTGGCTATGGCTAAGCAATGTAATACACAGATTTTATTTTTGTTTTTAAATAAATAAAATATGATACCAACTATTGGGGGACATGGAAAGAGACGTGGGATGAGTTTTCCATAAGAGAGAAGAGTGTATAAGAGGGGTCTAAGGGGGAAATTATTTATGGGTATTAATCCAAACCTAGATTTCTAAATTTTATTATCATTTTGGACAACCTTCTATTTTTTGGTTGAGTGTATGAGATCTCAATCATTGAATACCTATGAGAGGGTGCATGTATAAAGTCACATCCCATAGTTATTGGGGAGCATGGGGCTAAATTTAAATCAAAATTAGGGAGAGAGAGCATTCAATTGGCTGGGGGAAAAGGAATTTCGTATCGCCAAAGAAGGTATTTTTTACAGGCATGTTTTTGCATGAACAACAAGAAGAGAACAAGGAAGAAGGGAACTGGAGTTGGAGAAAGAAGGATGGGATAATTATAGAGTGTTTTTGGAGCTAAATATTGAAGAATAAAGTTTCTAGGATTGCATAAGAACTAGGTTGTCAGGCCTGAAGAGTGGACTCTTGAATGAGTTGCATTGTAACACCAAGTGATTGTTGTTGTTTTATTGATAGTTTTCCTAGCAGTGAGTTTCCCTTGAGTTCTCAATAGTGATATTCCTGGTTACCTGTGCCAAAGAGACCCTGATAAATGAATTGGATGTCCAATGGAATGAGAGCAGTGAAGGGGTACATTCCTTGGGTTGGGAAGGTTAAGAGGAAGAGAGATGGTGAAATCGGGATAAATCTAGGAGAATGCACATGGGATGTGGGATATATAAGATGTGAATGGATTATGAGCGACGACCTTTATTGTGGATTCGTATCCCCAGCATGGGGGTGAGTTTTTTTTGAGATATGGAACAACAAGTCTATGGTTGGGTGGAACATCTGTCCCAAGTAGTTGGTTGCACAATTGTTTTAAAAATATAGGTGTTTATCTATTTCCTAAATTAATTTATGAGTTTAACTATTGTTCATTTTTACCCCATGAATGGGAATGCATTATATGCTACTGTAATGAGTTAATTATCTGCATTCATTTTTAATTCAACATGTCTTAGATGCATTAAGTTATTGGTATCTGAATGGTTAGTCTATGTATAATTCATAGCTGGTAATCTACATGAATTTAGTTAGTAGAAAATTTTCAAATTTATGTGTATTCCATGTAGCAATGTTCCTTAGTTTAGCTTGGGGATGTTACATATAATACAAACAATTCTTTGAGGGGTAGGTATAATTTTAGAGGTAGATCTAAATCTCCAAGACAATCTATAAGCAAACAATGGAAATGTGGTAATGCTGGGAATTATAAGAATTGTTGCAAATATTAAAATGTTGATATAAGTAAGGGGTATGATGATGCCCATTAATTAGGAACAAAAAACTCCATGGAAGGAGGAGGTCATGTACAATTGGGATACACAATTACACATTCAAATCATGATGTATGGTTGATCGACTTGGGTGTTTCATTTCATATGACTGCTCACAATAAACATTTTTTGTGGATATGAAGAGTACAATGGAGATGATGTCTACTAAGGAGATGACTTGAAAACCAAAATAACATAATATTGAAGGGTTAAGTTATTTTTCAAATATGGAAGTATTATAACTCTCTTCAGAGTTCTACATATTCCAAAGTTGTCTATAGACATGATATCTGTACGTAATATGAGTTGTCTAACTTTTATGCCACTTAAATTATTGACTCTGTAACTTGTTTGTGTTATTTTATTTGCATGATTAGCCCATGTATTGTACATTGTAATGGTAGAAAGGGGGGGGCTTTTGGACACCCTCGTTCGGGGGCGTAGCCCCCGATAAATTGTTTTTGGGTTGTTTTTTGGTGTTTTTCAGCCAATGGTTTTTCGACCCATTTTAATGTAATTACAGTAAAGGAATATAATTGAGGTCAATGGATTAGGGTTTTGGATGTCGCGGGATCCTATATATTGTATTGTAATGATCAAGTTAATATAATGAAAGTTGGAGGTGTGGCTCTAAACATTTGTTGGTTTTCCCCATTAAGGGTTTTCAGGGTAAATGTCTGAATACTATGTATTATTGCTATTGGTTTATTTTTGTTGTACAAAGAATCTATATGTGCATTGCTATAATATGAAGGTTTAAAACCTATAGTATGTCCTATATACAACATGTTGTAGTTTATCTATCAAATTTATGTAGGAATAAGATTAGATCATAAGTCTAAATTTTCATAGTTTGTTGATAATCAAACCTTTGTTTATGTAATTGTCAGTTAGTTTCTCAGATGAAGGAAATGATAAATGTCAAAACTAATTGTCGGGTCTTAAAATTCTTTGGAGAATATTTTCAAGGTGGACTACAATTTTCATTAAGGTTCTAAAAGTGTGAATTTTGATTCCAAAAACATGAATTTTGATTATGGATAAATAAATTTTGATTCCGAAAATGTGAATTTTGATTTTGAAAGTTTAAATTTTGATTATGAAAGAGTGAATATCGAATTTTGAAAGTGTATATTTGGATTATGATATTGTGGATTTATGTTCCTAAGTGTGTGTTTCACTATTACAGTATTAATGTCAACATATTTATTTATGTATGGACATTCATATAACTATGTCATACATGTTACAAATGTGTTGTATTATTTGCAAGTAGACGTAGCCACATCCAATCAAGTGTAGGGGATACAGGGGGTCAATTTCCCCCCCATCCTAGGTTTTGGGGCCAAAGCCCTTGAAAAACATTTTGGTCCATTTTTGGTCTATTTCATGCTTTTTTGGCCAATGGTTTTTGGTCCATTGTAATCTAATCTTGATTAAGGGATTATCAATGTAATCTAATCCGGGTTGAACCATGGTCAATTGAAGCTATTTTGTAAAGGGCTAAGTTAATACAATGATATGCAAAGGTGCAACTCTAAGTTATGCTAGTTTTCTTGGTTAAGGGTTTCTAGGGTAAATCTCGTGGATATTGTGTGTGAATGTGCAATAATTTCTTTACATTTTAAGATTTTGTAAGCATTATCCTTATTGAATAGGATTATTAATCTATTAATTTTGTATGCCTTTGTTGCTAGGGTTTATCTCATTTCATGAAGAGAAAGGGTACCTTGGGTCTATGATAAACTTGTTCTTGAGTGGGAGCTTTGCGCAGGCGAATCTTGTGTGAAGGGTAATGGTGAGTAGTTCAAGAATAGAGATAATAAAATTTAATGTCTAGAGTTTTTTGTTATGTAAGATTAAGATGGAACATTTTCTCATGAATAGAGATCAATGGGTTGTCATGTCTAGAAACAAATCTACATGCACGAAAAAAGAAGACTACGAAAATAGGGATAGGAAGGTGAAGACTACTATCTAGTTGTTCCTTTCAGATTAAATGTTATTAAATGTCTCAAGATAAGCCAATGCTAAAGATCTATGAGATTTATATCAATTAAATTCCACTACAAACAAAATATTCCTTTAAAATATGTATCGTCTTGGGATGAATGATGGGACTCTATGAAAAAGCATCTAAATGCATTTAACACTATAGAAAGTTAGTTAGCCACTATTGAGATTAAAAAATCTGAATAATATAAGTGTATTATGTTTTTATTTCCTTTTCTAGATTCACAGGACAATCTGGTGGTGGCCACTGGTGGCACTATTGCAACTACATTAAATTTTGAGGATGTAGTTGCAACATTGTTATCAAAAGGGATGTGGAAAAACACATGCCAGGATTTTCCAAGGATCCCTTATCTATAGGTTGTTGTCATCAAGATAAAATAAAATAAATATTTGATGGGTAGATCTAAGTCTATAGGTATATCTAAATATCCAATAAAATCTATAAGGAAACAATGTAAATGTGGTAAGGCTAAGCATTATAAGAATGATTACAAATCTAAAAATGTTGATAAAAGTATGGTATCTTATGATTCCCATTCCACAGAAACAAAAACCTCCACGAAAGAAGGAGGTGATACATACAATTAGCATCTACACGTACACATTCAGATCATAATGTATGTATAAGTGACTCGAGTGCTTCATTTCATACGAATCCTCACAAGGAGTGTTTTTTGTAATATGAAAAATACAATGGAGATGATGTTTTCTTAGGTGATGACTCAAAAACAAAAGTCTTAGGACATGAAAGGTTAGGCTAATGATAAAATATGGAAGGATTATAAATATCCTGGGGGTTCTGCATATTCCAAAGTTGGCAAGAGACTTGATATTCATAAGTAAGATGAGTGATCCAAGCATGCAAATTGTACTTGAAAATAAAATCTACAAGACAATTTGAGGAGAAATGGTGTTGTTGAGTGGAGTTTGGATTGGAACTCTATACAAGTTTTTGGGAAGAAATGTTACTAATGCACATAACATTTTTTTGTTCCTGAGGGTATAAATGAAGAAGACATGACCCCTACTATGCCTGCAGAGAAGATATTTCTTTGACATTAAAGTTTGGAACATTTTGGAGAGAAATGTCTTCAAGAATTACATAGTAAATATATGGTTGAAGTTGTGTCTAATTTCCAATTAGATTTTGATTTCTGTGAACATTGTATATATGGGAAACAAAATTGAGTAACATTCCCATCTGGTGCTACAAAAGAAAAATGAATCTTGGACATGATATACAATGATGTGTTTGGACTTGCACCTAATCCATCACTGAGTAAATATGTGTCGTATGTTTAATTCATAGGAATTCCTTGAGGAACATGTGCATCTATTTCCTTTAGAATAAATTTGAGGTTTTTGGTAAACTTATAGAATTTAAGGCTCTCATAGAAAACTGGTTAGAGAAGAAAATAGGGGTGTTGAGCATAGATGACGGTGGGGGATTTTGTGGGAATGATTTCAAAGAATTATGTAAGAAGTATAGAATATCAAGGAAAAATACTACATACACACCTCAAAAAAATGGAGTTGTAGAAAAAATGAATAGAAAATTGATGGAAAAGGAAAGGAGTATGCCCAATGGTGCAGGATTAGAGCAGGATTTCTTGGTGAGGAAGTAGATATTGTATGTTACCTGATAAATCAGTCACCTACATTAGTGTTTCTTGGTAAATATGCATGAATATTCAGGGACTAATAATAATATCTCTTTTAAACATATCAATTATTTTGGCAATGATGCGTATGTGCATGTTCCAAAGGAGTGTAGGAGTAAGTTGGATAATAAAGATGCCAAAAATAATCTTTATGGGTTATAAATATGGTATAAAATATTGAAATTTTTGGAACCTCATAACAAAGAATACCATTAGAATGAGGATGTAGCCTTTAAAGAGGTAAAAAATAATCCCAAATAGGAATTCCAACCAAGGGAAGAAGAACCAAATACAATAGAGTTTCAGTTGGAGGGTGAATAATTTGACTTAAAAAAAAGAAGATGAACTAGAAGAGGAAGAACCTTAGACTCTAGAATTGAGGAATGAATTCGAGAAATAAGGTATATAGAAAGGTATATCCCATATGATTTCTATTTTAATTTTGTCTTATCTATTACTAATGATGATCCTAGAATATTTAGTGAGGTAGTGGATTAAGAAGATAGTAAACTTTGGAAGAAGGTTGTGGTAGAAAAATGGATGACTTGGAAAATAATGAGGCTTGAGATCGGGTCAAGTTGCTAGCTACAAGAAGACATGTTGGTAAAAAATAGTTTTCTAAGAAGAAGTTGAATGTAGATGGTAAAGTAGAGAAGTACAAAACTCACTTAGTAGCAAAGGGATATATTTTTGTTTTTACAAAAACTAAAATTTTATATATATAAAAAAAGCACGACCGAGGTTGGATAATACAAAAGAGGGTGTTGGTGGAGGCTACCAACAACAAAGTTTCCACAAATGATTACAAAAACGAGTCTAGCATTGAGCCTACTTCACTGATATCTAATCATTTCAATTATATCGTAGAATTATCTTTCCGAAAGATTTATTTATGCCATTTTTACAAAATTGTGGAGTGCCTTACTGATCTTCTTAAGATTGGTCTTCCTATGGTGGGGGCTCGAGCACTACATTTATATCAGCCAGTTTTGGGTCTGCCCTGCTTCCTGTTTCCTCATTCTAACTTTGTGTTGAAGAGTTGGATGGCTTGGCTTCCATCTTTTCTTCCATGCTCTCCTTTTGGTGTCTAAGGAATTCAACTTCATCTTGTAACTGGTTTATTAAGGTGTGATGTTGAGCTAGTGTGTCCAGAGTGAAGGTGAGTGTGGATCTATGAGAATCCAAGTGGAGTTCTAGTTGTTGGGTGGTGGAGAAGTTATCTTCCACCAATTCATCCTCCGGTCATTCACAGGATGAGCGCTGACCCATTTTTGTAGCAATACTGACTATGATTACCCCAATCCAATTAATGGTGTTTCCATTGGCTCGGTTGTGGCTGGCATTAAAGTTAATGTTGTTGTCTTTATTTTTATCTCGGTCCTGGTTGTCTCTAGTTCTATCTCTGTTTTTGATTCCTTTGTATTCACTGCTACTGGAGCTTCCTCAAACAATGATGTGTCTATCGTTGTTTTTGCTGACCAAGCTACCTCTAATGCTGCCCCTACCACATTATCTGATATTACATTTCTCTGCGATGCTCCTTGTGAGGCCACTGCTAAAACAATTATCATTTGTTGACCCTCTAGTGCTGGAGCAATGACAAATTCCCAAATTTCTTCTTCACTTAAACTTCCCTTCCCATATGAAATACCAAACTGTCGTGGTCCACTGTGGCTGGCTATAACAATGAATCAAGATTTGGCTTTCCAACTTACCTCTTTTGGCTATGTGTTAGGTGTATGTATACCATGCAAACTCATAAATTGAGTGACATTCAAGAGTTGATGCAACATCTATTGTCAACATTTTCTTGCGCTGAATCATGGGTGATTTCATTTCAAAAGCCTTCACCTCAAGCAAAGTTATGGTAGAGGTGATGTTGCAAGCTACATAGCAGGTGTGGAGCGAAGGGTACGATGGGTTCCCATGAAGGAGAAACACCTTGCGTTCTAGTATATCCATTTTTCCATCCTACTGTGTGCAGGTTCCCACGGGCTGAAGGTTGCGCGGGTACAATTTCTCCCCAAGCATGACGCTCAACTTACTACTCACTGCATTTAGCTGAAGCACTGCGTGGATATTGGCATCAAGTGGAGCATTGATAAGAGAGGGCTGAGGCATTAGGGGGGGATAAGAAAAGGTGCCTTCCCAACACTTCCATATGGCCCGGGGCCATTCCAAGTGCTAAGTTCGCCTGCTCATCCGCTTTCATATTATTTGTGCGTGGGACATGGTAGAAGGAGGATAGGATTTCTCTGGTCCTATCGATGATTCTTTTCAACTTTGAATTCTTTGGGTCTGTTCCTGTGAAAAAATGATGGATTATATTTTTTTAGTCCCCTATTACAATTATGTGTCTGAGTTGTCGATCCTGAGCTAAGAGTGCTCCTTCATACATTGCATAAGCCTTTGCCATGTTGTTGTTGGTTACGTCCAAGTTCTAGGAGTAGCATAACATTATTTTTCCTCTAGGGATGTAAAATACCCCTCCCACACCTGCCTCCCTTGGGTTTCCTTTTGGTGCACCATTGAAACAAATAACATGACTATCTTGAGAATTTAGCCATTTTCTGAAGTCTTGGAGGGAATATTGAAGTTGCCAGCATAATTGTTTTCGAAAAATTAGGGGGGGGATGGAGGGTAAGTTTATATTCTCCAACCATTTTTCTTCTTCTACTTTCGAAGGATCACCTGCTCAGGATTTTCTATTTCTATATGAGAGGTACTCACCCAGTTGGCCAATTACATGGGATGCAACTAAGGGGGGGGACTAGCTTCTCCTTAAATATTATTTTATTCCTTGCCAGCCAGATTTTCTAGCACACATACTTTATCGAGGCCTTCCAGACATGACTAAGAATTGGATTTTTGTTGAGGCAACCTTTATAGTATTTAATCTATTTTCCAACCAGACTTCTATTTCTTTTCGACCAAGAAATTTGATGGGTTAGCTTTGATTAGACAATATGCATCACTTGTTTGGAAAAACTGCAGTTTAGGAAAAGATGATCAGTGCTTTCAAAATTTTGGTTGTAGTGAGCACACTTGAACAGTCCCATGTATCCTATTTTGTTCAGATTTTCTCCTGTTAAGAGTTTGTTGTGAGATAATTTTAAACCAAAGTTGTTCTCCAAATGGCTGATTTTTCTGGAAGATCATTTTCATGGAGGATATTTTTATATCCCAACCTTATAGAGTATATAACCTCTCCCCAATCCCTACTGTCTTTCTGATTAAGGTGAGCTGGGGAAGAACCAGAGAAAATCAAGAGGAACTGATGGGCCTCGTTGAGCAGGAAAGGGGGTGTTGATTAATTGGGTTGGTTGTCATTGATGTCAACCCTTGAAGAAAGTCCGGTAGCGAATTCTGGTAGCACAAAGGTTTGGGTAATGGACCCAAGTTTGTTTGATGTATAATGGTATGAATTTTGATATATAAGTAGGTAAGACTATTCTAGATGGATATTACATATCATGCCATTTCTGGTGGTATGTGGAACGTCACATAACTGCTCACGGTTAGAGAGTTATGGCCATGTGAAGTTGGAGAACCCTCATGAGTCATCTAGAAGCCCCAAAAGGTCAAAGTAGTCAAAGTTCTTGCAAAGAAGAGATTATTTAAATAATAAAGTGAAGTGACAAAGTCAAAGAGGATTATTTAAATAATAAAGTGAAGTGACAAAGTCAAAGAGGATTATTTA
>ML784245.1:881913-893151 GCA_009831015.1 Picea engelmannii | reverse complement strand
AGTGAAGTGACAAAGTCAAAGAGGATTATTTAAATAATAAAGTGAAGTGACAAAGTCAAGGAGAATTATTATTTAAATAATAAAGTGAAGTGACAAAGTCAAGGAGAATTATTATTTAAATAATAAAGTGAAGTGACAAAGTCTAAGTGGATTATTTAAATAATAAAGTGAAGTGAAAAAGTCAAAGAGGATTATTTAAATAATAAAGTGAAGTGACAAAGTCAAGGAGGATTATTTAAATAATAAAGTAAATGGAGAACTTTCTAATTATGGAAAGTGGTTATAAGAAGGTTAACCCTAAAATGAGGAAAATGGGTTAAGTAGTCAAGTGGATATTGGATATATGGACAAGTGGAAAATTGGGCAAAGTTGGACATAGGTGACTATATGGACAAAGTGGCTATGTTGACAAAGTGGCCTAGAAGATGCTTCTAAGGAAGCTACATGAAAGTATAAATAAGAGGCAATGCTCTCTCATTTCAATCACACTTGAGCATATTGAATATATATATGTGACTGAGGTAATCGAAAGATATCTGATCCTAATTTCAGAGAGAAGGTGAAGTAAAGAAAGACGAAATTCAAAGGAGGATAAATTCTTTTGATGATGCTTTCTAAGGTATGTTATTTACAGGTCATCTCACCATTTTCACAATAATGTTTTTTCTAGAATGATTCAGAATGTGAAATTGGGAGGCCATTGGGGAAACATATCCAAGTATTTGTGGTACATGTTATCGCTCTGTAAATTCATAGAGGTTGTCAGAGTAGAATAAATTTACAAGAGGTAACTTTATCCAACCACTTCAAAACTGGAATCTAGCCCTACCAGCTTCAGAGAGGGATCTCTCTATATGATTTAGCTATGTTTTAACTTTGAGATATTAGGCTAGTTAAATAAAGTAAGATTGAACAGGTTTGTTGTTGTTTTTGTTAATTTGGATGAAAAGAGTTTATGCTTCCATTGGGCTATGGGGTCTGTACTATAAGGGTGGAGATCTAAACAGAAATTAAAAGATTCTTTTCATAGCGAAAGATAATGCATTCATTGGATTCTTTAGCAGTAAAATGATGAATAGCAGAAAAGATGAGAATTATCAATTTAAGCAAAGAAGCATTTAAGAATTTCTTCACTGTAATATTAGAAAGATAAACATTAAGATCTTTCAAAGCCAGAAACAGGGTATACAAAGATAAATCCTGCAACATGCGCTACTTTAAAAGATTAGATTAGAAAACAATATGATAACCAAGAAAGAAAAATATTTAACATAGAAAAGAGTAACATCACCAATGAACAACACGCGAGAATCTTGTGAAACATCTCTTTGTATTACTGGAAGATCTCTTTGACAAAAGTTATAGTCTTTCTAGCTTACAGGGCATAAAGATCAACCCTCAGTACTTCAAAGTTTGAAGTATTTATAATAAAAATTACATACGATCCTGTCATTAAAGATCAGGACGTGGAAATCTAAATTTAGATAACTAACTCAACAAGATACAAAAATTCAGGAACTGTTTGATGATGTGTTGTAACTTCATGTTGATTTCTGGGGTGAACCATTGGTGAGGCCTCTGCACGACTTCATCTGACTGGATAGATGACTAGGCTTGGACACCTCAGCTCCTACTTGATCAGATTGCATAATTCTTCCCACCGAAGGTTACTGGGAACACTGACTTTGAACAATATTCGGTATACTTCATCCATCTCCGTATACTTGGAAAAAGTTGGTTTGACGATGAAAATGTATGGGATCGCATGCTGAATGCTGATATTTGACTGGAAAGCCTCTAAGAACGCTCTGCCTATGATACTGCCCTGTATTCCTGAGAATTTAGAACTGTCTTTAGCCACAGTGGCTAGTTTCTTTTTATAATAAGAAAGTGTCATTAACTTGTCATTTATAACCTTTAAGCCAGGGAGTCCTTTCTTCTGTAGAGCTTCAATTTTACTGAAAAATCTTTGTACTCCTATGTCCATAGCCTGGACCTTTTCCTCCAGTTGTAACATCAATCCTCTTTTGGTCAGGACCCTCTTGACCTCAAGGATGGTTTCTGTCCATCTTCAATTTTCAACTCCTCTAACTCTTCTCTGGTTTTTCAGGAATTTAATAATCTCAGTGACTTCTACAGGCATTTCTCCCAAGTCTCCTCTTATTTTCTCAATCGTCTGCTTCCTTCTTTGCACAAGTTCATTCTACCCAAACATGATTTGTATCATAGGACATATTTCATTAATAGATTTGGTGATGTCCATCTAGACATGTTCCTTGACCTTAGCAAGTGTTTTGCCTGCCACTGTCTACTTTTGAAGTTGTTGTAATTCCTGTTTGAGCTTGTCTGATATTTGTTTCTCCTTAGAGTAGTTGGTTTGATAAGAAGACTTGAGTTCTTGAAGGTTCTCAAACTCCTTTTTAAGTCTGCTAATCTCTATCTCCTGCAAATTCATCTCCTCCATGGATTTTTCCAGTTCTACTGTCTTCTCCAGAGCTGTCAGTGGAGTTGTTGAGGGAATTTGTGCTACAGATGCTATGCTTACTCTTGTGAGTGGAACTGTGCTTAATGGAATGACCTCCATCGTCTTTGATTGTTCCTTCTCTTTCAATAGTTTTTCCAATTCTGCTTCCATCTCCTTCAACTGTGCATTCTGCTCCATGATCAGCTTGAACATCTCATCCTTTTCCCTTTCCATCTCAACTATCTCCTTTTCCTGTGAATCTTCTATTGGTGGCAGTTTCAATTGTTTCCTCAGAGATGATATATCAACATTTTTGTTTTTAAGCATCTCCTCGATTGCTTTCACATTTGAGGGATCATACCCGATCTTGAGGACCAATTCTTCCAATGTCTTAATTCCGTTGTCCTTTGCAAAGGATGATATCTTTTCCAATTTCAGATGTGTCTGGACATTACTCAGGGATGCCATTAATTTGGTGGCTGCAGTAGAAGCATTTGCCAACGTGGAGAAGATCATTTCCCCAGTTTGCCTGTGCAGATCCATTTGATCAGCAGGATGCACATCCCTTGTATGAAACTCGAACGTTTCCCTTTTGTAGTCAGTGATTGCTTTCGGGTCTGGTACCTGGGCTTGCAGAAATGCCATGTGGATTCTACCCTTCTCTGCGTCAAATGCAGACAATAGTCTATGTTGAGTTGTTGATGTTTGTTTCCAAAATTGAGCATATGTGATGCTGGTCAGTGTCTAATTTTTCTTTTTGATCAAATCATATTTCTCAAAAATATTCAATTTTGGTCCTTCTTTGCTCGGCTAGTTGAATGGTGGAGTATTTGTGGGCTTCTTATGAAAAAATGTAGAAATGATCTGCTTGCTTCTTGAGATGAGAAGTGACCAGTCATCCTTCATAGCTGCAGTGGATTGGCTTCCCTTATCACCAGCCGTATCTGGTACCTGACTGGTTTTTGGCCTTTTGGTGGGCAGTTGGAAATCTTCAACCGAGACTTCGATGACGGAAGGTGAGGTATCCTTCCTGGGTCTCTTCTCCTTGGGAACTTGAGGTGTAGTCATCTGTGAGACAGTGACCAAAGGGTCCTGCTGTTCTAATTCAACCAAAGTGTTTGGCTCCCATTCTGTTTGATTCACGAATTTTTCTATCTCAGGCTTGGGAGTATGAACATATGGGGCATTTTTATTCTTAGTCCTCATCTCAAAAAATTTCCCACATGGATCATAGTGCCATATGAAGCTAACAAAAAACTTCATCTCTTATAACAGTCTGTCTACTTCCTCCCCAGTGCCTTGGATATTGCAGATGAATGATCCTATTTTCCCTTTAATTCTAAGTTGCTGCTTCTTTTTCAGAGACATGAAATGTATGTCATCTGAGTTGATCATTTTCCTTATGTACTCCAGAGAAAATATCCTCAAGGGTAGGTACTTGGGCAGTCTATATGGAGCCAACTCACATCCATAAACTCTGATCTCTCTGTGATCTTGGTACATGTAGCAGTCTCCAGTTTTTGCAAGGTCCGAGAGGTGTAAAATCCTATGAATCTCCTCATTAATTCTCGGTTCAGGTATGCCACTGAGCATGCTCACCACTGGGTGGTAGAACTACTTGATAAACTATTTGAAGCTGAATTCTGAAGAATTTTGTCGGAGAAGCAAAGTCCAAGCAGTTACCACCTGCGGCTTCTCGTCCTGGTCCATCTTCTGCATTGAAAAGGAGGATCTATCTGCCTGAAAGAAAGTGAACATGTAGGATAGTATTGAGGAATACCGGAACATGCCCTCTGTGGAAAAATTCAAAAACTGTTCATGAATATTGTTCGCCAGTAAAGTGTTGTAATCGAAGTGTGTGGTGGGATTTTCTTCTGTGGAGAAGATGGACAGAAAACCCAATATGGGTTCATCTACCCATTGGTCGTAAATATAGCCCAATAGAGAACAAAGCGACGAAATGATTTGGTTTCCCTTTACTGAGAATAGGGAGGAAGGGTATGGGGGATTTGTCTTGGGGAGCTGAGCAGCCTGAGGGAGAAAAAGCTCGAAAATTTGTGTTCTCTGAGGGAACGATAACTTCTGGTAAAGCTCCATAATAATTTTGAAATTGAAAGGAGAGAGGGATTCGGTTCTAGGTATTTGCATCATCTGGTCTATGGCCTCTGGTGTGATGAAAAATGGAGTTTCTTCTGAGGAAGACACTACGACTCTTTGGTTAGGGAGATAATGAGCCTGGCACTTGAGGGCGAACTCGGGGAAATGGTGGAATTGGGAGAAAATATAAAGAGGAAGGTTGGACTCCCAGAGCCCAATTTAATCGCTCTGATCTAAGAAAAATTCTTTAATCCATGACTGCAAATCCGCAAAGTCGAATTCCCACCTGGTGTCTGCAATCAAATGATCTTTGTCAGCCAGGGGGATCCTGTCGAGATCGACAGGAGGTGGGAAGAAAGGATTTTCCTCAGCTTCTGTCCTTTTTGATTTTGGCGCCATCACTATGAAAATACCTACAGGTCAAAAAATCGTTAGTGGGGATGACGGTGGCTTTAGACGGTTGATTGGAACAGAGAGAAAATGGGGAAAATGTGCTTTGGTGCGAAGGGAAAAGATATTTTCTGGTGAGATGACACAGTGATCAGTGGAAGAATGTAGGGAAATGGTAGTTTTGAGAAAACAGATACCCGTTGGGCGCGGGGGACAGGTCAGCAAGCTAACGGATAAGTTAGCCAGTAATAAATTGCCAAAAGGTCTTTTGGAGCGTGAGATGGCAGGTAACAATGAATGTCGAATACGATTGGATGACATGGCGGGTGTTTATTGGGGGGTAACTATGGTGAAGGGACTTGTAACGGATGAAAGGACTAACAGAGTAATGAGATGTGGTCTTTAGGGGAGAACGTGGAAAGTGACGTCATGGGGTGACAGGGTATGTTAGACCGTTGGAGGCGGTGGGAGTCTGAACCAATGGATTCCTGCCATGTAGAGGAAAAGCGGCCCGCTAGAAAACAATTCATTCTGGACCACCCCCCTCTGTTAAAAATAGATCGGTCGGGGGGGTCCAAAAACTACCACCAACCATCCATCGACACGCCTACCTCTGGACCGTAGATCTATGCGCAGGATTTAAACAACATTTCGGACCCCCCCCACCATTAAAAGAAGAATGGTCGGGGGGGGGTCTGAAATTCAATCTCTACCGTCGATCCAAGCGCTGGTGCCATAGCCGTTCATATGCGCACTTTGGTTATCTCCGATTCCAAATGTTCCCCCCTCCGTTAAAGGTAGAATGGTCAGGGGGGGTTCAGAAAAACTTGTCAGCTGTAGATCTGGGCACTAACATCTCATCCATTCATTTGTGCGCTATTTTTAATGTGGGAGATCAAAGTCATATTTTCTCTGAAACTTAGGATAAGTGCATCATGTGGGGTTTCCCAAAATTTTCCCTGTTTTCATCACCATGGGGTTAGACATCAAACCTTTAAACATCAAAGATATGGTTCAACTTTGATCATCATTCCTGTTTTATTGGGATAAAGCAAACTACCCTATTTTCTAACCTAATTACCTATGACAATTAGCTCAGATTAAACTTTTGGACTAAGAAATTACTCTATCCTAGGGTTATTTGACCAAGATTAGGCAGTTTGGTCAAATCTATTCACTAGCTAACCTACTTTGCTTGGCTAAGATTAAAGAGTTTAGCCAAGCTTATTCCCTACTCCTATCAACATCAATTTAAAAATACTTGGCCATGATTGAACTGTATGAACCAAGTCATTGTTATTGCACGGGGCTTTATCCAAATGCTTTTATGCCCTCTTTTATTCTTTTTTCTTTCTTTTCTTTTTCTTTTTCTTTTCTTTTTCTCAAATTGTTTGTAGAATGGAAAATCATTTGACAAACAAGACACTAGAGTGATAACATTTCAATCACTAGTTGATCCTATAAATTATAGGGTTATAACAACGGCTCCACCTGGGGATGATACTCTCCTTGTGAAGTGCCAAGAATCCTGCTTCCTGATGTTCTGAAAAAAAAAATCTTCACAGTAGCCTTTATTGCTTGTTTTGTTTTATTTTTGAAAATTTGATGATAATGTTCAGTGGCTTAGGGCCTTCTCTATAGGCTTCAACCATCTAATCAAAGTTATTCACTCAAAAACTTTGTAAGCAAAATGAAATGATTTGTACAATGGAAAGGTGAGACTGAAAGTCCCTACTGAGGAGGTGAATAGTGATTCAACATTCTACCATTCACAGGTCCTCCTGGCAGATTGGTCCCGTCACTGTTGTTGAGCAGGAAGGCATTATTCCCTCTGAATGCATGAATTATGTAAGGTCCCTTCCATAAAATGTCGAATTTGCAATGCTTCCCCTTATCTTCATTTCAGGCATCCGATCTCAGAACCAAGTCACCTAGCTCAAAGTCATGTTCTTTAGTTCTTTTGTCGAATTTTTTTTTAATGCTCTCTTGGACAACCTGATCTTTGTTGTACACTTCTTCTCTAGACTGCTGCAAATGGATCATCTGGCTTATCCTTCTTTGGGAATCATTCGGCTTGGCTTGCATCTCTTGCAATAGTTTCATGACAAGAACCCCTAAGGAGGTAGGAAAAACTGCTTTAGTGCCATAGACACCCTGATATGGGGACATACCAATTGACCTCTTGGTGGTCAGTCTATCGACCCACAGTGCGAAAACTAGCTTATTATGCCATGAATTTTTGTTTTCTTGCAACGTCTTCTTAATAATGTTCACCAAGGTTTTATTGGATGACTCCGCCAACCCGTTTCCCTGAGGGTAATAGGCTGTGGAATGCCCCAAAACGATATGATACTGGTTGCAAAAATCTATGAGCTTCTTAGATCAAAAAGCAACTGCATTGTCAGTTATAATCTTTCTAGGACAACCAAAATGAGACAAGATATTATTTTCTAGAAATTTGATAATGACAGAGTCAGTAGCTTTCCTGCTCGGTACAAATTTGATCCATTTTGTAAAATAGTCCGTAGCAGTGAGAATCCACCTATGTTGTCCCGAAGAGGGGGGAATGTATTTCTCTGATAAATTCTAATCCCCATTGCTGGAAAGGAGCTTCAACAGAGATTGGTTTCAGGGGCAAAGGGAGGAGTTTCCTTTTTCCCTCGAACACCTGACATTTATGACATGAAGTCACTTTCTGATGCACATCAGTGAATAGTGTAGGCCAATAGAATCCGACTCTAAGAATTTTATTAGCTGTGGTCTTCTAGCTCAGATGACCGCCACAGTCTCCTGCATGAAAATCTTGCAATACTTTGTCAGCTTCATATTTTAACAGACAATTTAACAAAATACCTCGAGGATCCTTCCAATAAAGATTTCCTTCTAGAATGCAAAATTTTAATGTTTTCAATTTAAAAAACCTCGCTTTAGCTTTGGTCAGACTAGGGGGAGCTTGTAAGTTGTGCAAAACAAATATTAGATCTGCGTACCATGGAGAGTTCAAAAATACCTCTTTCATGCTTGGAGTCGCCTACTCTCCCTGTTCATCTACTGCAACTAAGAAATTAATATCAAGAGCATGGAAATTGGATTCAACCATTAACTTTGCTAGACCTTGACCTTTAATCAGTTTAGTAGGCTTAATCTCTATGTCATACTCTAGAATGATAGCAATCCATTTTCCTCTTTTTCCATCTGGATTGTCCTGGGTTAAAATGTCCTTTACTATTGCGTTCAGAACATATGCAATGGTGTGGGAATGGAGAATATATACTCTAAAATATTTTATAGCCAGGATGAAATTTTTATGAACATTTCGAATCCATTCGACAACCGTTCCGTCCTGATCACCTTCATGATGAAGCAGGACCATTTGGTCAAACCATGAGTCACCCAATCGATCGGGTTGTTAACCCTACTATTCCCCTCCAAACGGCCCATTCCACAATGGCCCCGCACATTCCGACCATCCCTGCCGGTAATGCGGTAGTTAGTCAAGCCCCGATTGGTACACCTGTAACACCAAGACCTAATCTCCCTTTTGGATTTAGGGCACTGAACGCATCCGCCATCACCACTGCCCAAACCACTACTCAAATGGTACCGGGAAGTTCCATACCTATCCAACAACCTGGAGGGACTGTCCTTGGTGGTCCTAACCCAATCGACAATATTGGCCAATCTTTTACATCCGGCCCTCAAATCCTGGGAACTCTACCTCAAGCTGGGGGGCACCCTCCCACCGGAAGGAAAATTCCATTCGGGGGGCACCCTCACGCTGGGGGGCAACCTCAAGTCGGAGTCCACCATCAACCGCAAGGACAAAATGTGTCCGTTGCACCCAATCCGTGGAGCATCCCTTTTCAAGGAAATCCGCATGCCTCCATAGGACAAAATGTGCCTACCGCACCTAACCCGTGGAATGTTCCTTTCCAAGGAAACCCACATGCCTCCACGGGGAAAAACGTTCAGAATTCGCAACAACCCCCTCATGGACAAATGCCCAATCCAACTTATAATCCACAAAACCCATCCGGTTATCCTCCTCTCACAAACACTTCTCAAAACGTCTCAAATCCTATGTACCTTGGTCAAAACCAACCCAACATGAGAGGGCCCACGAGTTATAACTATCCGCATAACCCAGTATTGGGCCCCACTGGTGTCCCTCTGCCACACCAGCATTACCCACAGGTTAACCGACAGCTACCCTTTCTAGCCACCTTGGACCTTCCAGATCTGTCTCGGTTAACGAATCATCCCATTCATCATTCTACGGTTTGGCCAGCTATTCCAGCAAAACTGCCCTCTAATATCCCCAAATTTGACGGAAAGTCGGGAGAAGACCCAAAAAACCACGTTATGACCTTCCATTTGTGGTTTTCATCAAACTCCCTCATGGACGACTCGATTCGTTTGTGTCTTTTCCAACGAACACTTACGGGTTCCGCCGCGAAATGGTATATTGAATTACCATGCGCATCCTTTTACGATTTCAACTCCCTCGCTATGTCCTTCCTTACTCATTTCCAACTGCCCATCTGATACGAGACGGGTACTGAACTGTTAACCTCCCTTCGTCAAACAACTTCCGTACACATCTCTGATCATATCCATGAATGGAGAAGACGACGAAGGCTAATTAAAGCGGTCGTCCCCGACCAATTATTAGCGGAATGGTTCACGAAATCATTATTACCCCAGATAGCTCGTGACGTTGCCATGGGCGGCGTGGTCACTGAGGAAGAATCCATCGCCCAAGCTCAGTACCTAGACTTAGTCTATTCACAATCCGGTACTCTGTATGAGTTGATACCAAACGCTACCCGTGCCACTAACGATCCATCCAAACCATCAACTGCTTCGCATGCGGATGGAGTTATTGGCTCCGTCAAGACTCAATCTCCCACCCAGTCCACTGGAACGACTCAGCGGCCCACCTCAACGGCTGCTCCTAGTCCGACTGCACCCTCTTCTACCCCTGCATCACAAACTCAAGTCTCTGATGTGAACGTGGTCCAATCAACCTCGTCACAACAACTCAGGGGCAAGAAGAAAACGAGAAACAAAACAAAGAAGAATAATAACAATGAACAACCCAAAACCCAACCGCAAACCCCTACTGCCGGAAAACAACCACAGTGAAAACCGAAATTCCCGTGTCTCATTTGTGGTGACGATCACTACACTCGAGATTTCCCACATCGCAATGAAGTGGCCAAACTTTTCAAAGGAAATTCGCAACCCGCTGTTCTTACTCAGCCTTTTCCACAACAACAATCGTTGGTTGCACAGACCCCCACGCCAGGGGGCACTCCCAACCAACCTCACGATGAAGCCTCGACCAGCGCACATATTTACATGTTCAACGGGGTTAATCTAACCACTTGTTCTGCGACATATGACACGCCAGTTAAACCGGACAAGTCGAAGACTGCTAATGGTTCTTCGCCAGATCCTTTACCATCTTCTATTAATCCTCCATCTGTCAGCCCTCCATCCGGGCCACTTCAGATCGAGAAACCATCTTTTGAATCCATCTTACGCCCTCCTAAGAGCACCATCCGGAAATCCACTTTCAACCCTAACTCACGGGCTGCCCAAAACTACAATATTGTAGAAGATTTGGCCCAGGCCCCGTGTGCCATGTCCACATTGGAAGTTCTACAACACTGTCCAAATCAACGTAGGACGCTCTTAGCTGCCATTGGCGCTTTCGATCCCGAGTCATCCATTTACATCACGTTTAACTTGGACGATTATCAACCGCGACTCTCCCACCAGCTAGCTTTCCAAATCGACGTTGTTGTTCATAACCAACAAATTTATCGAACTATCCTGGATGAGGGAGCCTCTACCTGTGTCATGTCTCTAGCCTGTTGGAAAGGTTTGAAATCACCTGCCCTAAATAAATCCCCTACGATGTTACGCGCCTTCGATGGACGAGGTTTCCATCCTCACGGATTACTACAATCCCTCGCCGTCCAATTGGGCGGCAAAACTGTCACCATTGATGTCGAGGTGGTCGATGCTCCCCTCGACTACAACCTATTACTCGGAAGAAGTTGGTTTTACGCGATGACCGTCGTCGCCTCATCGGTGTTTCGATGCGTTCAATTCCCTCATCAAGGTAAAATGTTACCGTCGATCAGCTTGATTTTTGCACACCCGACGCCCGCATCCCTGCTACCAACAATATTCCGTTTCTGGGAGACCACATGGTTACATATGAAAGCGTTGGTGTTGGCTTATTGAAATATTCTAGCCTCATGGGTACTTTCCCTACA
>ML784245.1:820327-867667 GCA_009831015.1 Picea engelmannii | reverse complement strand
GGGGGGGGGGGGTCCAGAATGTGCGATAAATATCGTGCACACATCTACGGTGGAGAGAAAAGCACGCAGATTGACGTCTCAAGGTGTTTTTCGGACCCCCCCGACTGATTTACCTTTAACGGTGGGGGGGGGTTCAGAATGGAATCTACTCTGGCAGCCCCCCTATCTATACGTGGCATGAATCTATAGGTCTCGAGTCTCACCACCTCCTACTGTCTGACATACCTCGTCACCTATGATGTCATCATCCACCTTTCCAAAAGAGTCACATCCCATAAATCCGTCAGTCCCTCTCCCTCATTCACTCGTGGCAAGTCCCCTCATCATGATTTTTTCCCCCAATCAATAATTGCCACATCACCCATCTGTATCCCTTGGTCATTGTCACCTGCCATCTCACTTTATAAACGACCCGTTGGCCATTTATTCCTGGATAAATTATTCGTTAACCAGTTGACCTATCCCCCGCGCCTAACGGATACCCATTTACTCAAAATTACCCTCACTCTTCATTCCTTCACCATTTACCCACTCATCGCACCAGATAATTTACCCTGTTTTCTTCTCCGTTACATTCAGTCGCCCCCATCTATAGTCATCTCCACTAACAGTGTTTAATTTGCAGGTATTGTTATAGTAATGGCGCCAAAATCAAAATGAACAGAAGGAGAGGAGAATCTGTTTCTCCCACCTCCTGTCGATCTCGACAGGATTCCACTGGCCGACAAAGACTACTTAATGGCAGACACTAAGTGCGATTTCGACTTCGCAGACCTTCAATCATGGCTTAAAGAAGACTTCCTATACCGGAGTGATGAAATTGGACTTTGGGAGTCCAACCTACCCCTGTATCTCTTCCCCCAGATTCACCATTTCCCAGAGTTCACCCTCAAGTGCCAAGCCCACTATATTCCTGAGCAAAGAGCCATTGTATCCTCCTCCGAGGAATTTATTTTTCTCATCATGCCATAAACCATCGACCAAATGATGCAAATATCCCGAGCCGACTCCGCATCACCTTTTAACCTTTAAATCCTTACAGAGTTATACCAGAAGATGACGTTTCCTCAAAGAGCTCAAATATTTGAGCTTTTTCTTCCACAGTCTGCTCAGCTCCCTACTACAAATCCCCCTTATCCTTCCTCCATGTTCTCAACCGAAGGAAACCAGGTTATCAAGTCCCTATGCACCTTGTTGGGTTATTATTCATATCAGTGGGTAGATGAGCCCATTCTGGGATTTTTGTCTAATTTCTCCACCGATGAGAAGCCTACTACACAGTTCAAATTTAGCACATTCCTGGCAAACAATATTCACGAGCAATTTGTCAATTTATCCATAGAAGGCATGTTCCGGTATTCATCAATACTGGCATACCTGTTCATTTTCTTCCAAGCGGACAAATTTTCTTTTTCTATGCAGAAGATGGACGGAGATGGAAAACCCCAGGCAGTAACCGCATGGACTTCCTTGTTCAGACATAACTCCATAGAATTCAGTTTCAAGCAGTTCATCGATCATTTCTACCACCCAGTGGTGAGTATTCTCAGCGGAAGACCCGAACCCAGGATTAACGATGAAGTTCAGAGGATCCTACATCTCTCGGATCATACAAAGACTGGTGATTGGTACCTGTACCAAGATTACACTGAGATTAGAGTCTATGGGTGTGATTTGGCCCTGTATAAACTGCCCAAATATTTACCTGTCAGAATGTTTTCTCTGGAATACATAAGGCAGATGATAAACTCGGATGATATCCACTTTCTGTCTTTAAAGAAAAAGCAATAGCTCAAAATCAAAGGGAAGATTGGGTCTTTCATCTACGACAATCGAGGCACCGGAGAGGAAGCAAACATGATACTGAAGGAAATGAAATTCTTCATGAGTTTCACATGGCACTACGATCTGTGCGGGATCATTTCAGAGATGAGGATAAAAAACAAGAATATCTCGTATGTCCACGAATCTAGGCCCGAGATAGAGAAATTTGCAAACCAGACAGGATGGGAACCAAACACTTTGGTTGAAATAGAACAATAGGACCCCCTGGTCACTGTATCACAAACAACCACACCACAGGCTCCGAAGGAGAAGAGGCCTAGGCAGGATCTGTCACCTCCTGTCACTGAAGTGTCATTAGAAGAATTTCGACTGCATACCAAAAGGCCAAAAACCAGTATGGCTCCTGACCCGTCTGGAGAAAAGGAAATTCCATCCACCACAGTGACAGAGGTTGATCGGTCGCTCCTCAATACAAGCGAGAAGTATATTATAACCACAGTGTTACCAAATAAGCCTATAGATAATCCATCGATCAACCAACCAGGCAAGACAGGTCCGAAGCTGAGTATTTTTGAGAAATACAATCTGATCAAGAAAAAGAATCAAACTCTGACCAACAACACATATGCCCAATTCTAGAAGAAGACGTCGTCTGCACAACATAGATTTCTATTAGCATTCGACACAGAGAAGGGAAGAATGCACATGGCATTCCTCCAAGCACAGGTACCAGACCTAAAGGTAATCACTGATTACAAAAGGGCCACCTTTGAATTCCAGACTAAAGACGTGCATCTTACCGATCAAATGGATCTGCATAGGCAGACGGGAGAAATGGTTTTCTCCATGCTGGAACATGCTTCCACTACTGCCTCCAGGTTACAAGTGTCTCTGAACAATGTCCAGACACAGTTGAAGCTGGAGAAAATATCATCCTTTTCCAAGGATGACAGGATCAAGACACTGGAGGAACTGGTCCTCATGATCGGGTATGATCCCTCGAATGTGACAACAGTCGAGGAGATGATCAAGAAGAAAAATGTAGGCATAGTGTCTTTGAGGAAGCAATTGAAGCTTCCACCAATAGTAGACTCGCAGGCAAAGGAAATAGCAGAGACAGAAGGAGAAAAAGATGAGATGCTTAAATTAATGATGGAGCAGAATGCACAACTGAAGGAAATGGAAGATGAGATGGAAAAGCTGGTGAAAGAGAAAGAATAATTGAAATCCATGGAAGTCATTCCATTGAGTGCAGTTCCACTCCCAGGAGTGAGCACAGTATCACTAGCAGAAGTCCCATCGGCGAATCCACTGACGTCTTTGGAAAAGACGGTTGAATTGGCCAAATCTATGGAAGAGATGAACCTGCAGGAGACAGAGATTAGAAGGCTCAAAAAGGAGATTGAGAACCTTCAGGAACTCAAATCTTCTTATCAAACCAATTTCTCCAAAGAAAAACAGGTGTCAGACCAGCTCAAACAAGAATTGCAGTAGCTTCGGAAGCAAACAGTTGCAGGTAAAACACTAGCCGAAGTCAAAGAAAGTGTCTGGATAGACATCACCAAGTATATGAATGAAATATGGACAATGATACATATTATGTTTGAGAAAAATTAATTGGTGCAAAGAATTAAACAAGCCATCAAGAAGATTAGATCAGAATTGGGAGAGATGCCCACACAGGCTAATGAAATCATCAAATTCCTAAATTCTAAAACCAAAGAAGAGTTGGAAGAGCTGAGAATTGAGGATAGAACATAGACCATCCTTGAGGTCAAGAGAGTATTGACCAAGAGAGGACTGATGCTACAACTGGAAGAAAAGGTTTAGGCCATGGACCAAGGGGTACAAAGGTTTTTCAGTAAGATTGAGGCTCTATAGAAGAAAGGTCTTGCTGGTCTGAAGGTGATAAATGACAAACTAATGACACTCCCAGACTACAAAAAGAGACTGGCCGATGTGGCTAAGGATAGTTCGAAGTTTTCAGGGATTCAAGGCAACATCACTGGCAAAGAATTCCTAGATGCACTTCAGTTGGACATCAACATTCAGCATGATATTTGGTATATCTTCATCACCAAGCCTACTTTTTCCAAGTACACAGAGATGGATGAAGTCTACCGAAGGTTACTCAAGGTCAGCGTTCCCAGTCATCTTTGATGGGAATATCTTTGCGACCTGATCGAGTAGTAGATGAGTTGTCCCATCCCAATCAACTATTCAGTCAGATGAGGTCGTGCAGAGGCCTCGCCAACAGTTCACCCAAAAAACAACATGTAGTTGTGACACATCATCAAACAGTTTCCTAGATTCTTGTAATTTGTTAAGTTAGTTAGGCTAAAAATAGATTTACCACGTCCTGATCTTTGATGACAGGATCGTTTGTAATTTTGGGTTATAAATACTTCACTTTTCGAAGTATTGGGGGTTGATCCTTACGCCCTGCGAGCTATCAGACTGTAATATTTTTCAAGAGATCTTCCATTAATACAAAGAGGCATTTTTACAGGATTCTTGCGTGTATTCACTGGTGATGTTTTTCTTTCTAAGTTTGATGTTATTCTCGCTTAGTTATCACATTGTTTGCTAAATCTAATCTTTGAAAGTAATGAATGTTGCAGGATTTATCTTTGTATACCCTGTTTCTCACTTTGAAAGATTTTAGTGTTTCATCTTCTGATTTTATGATAAAGAAATTCTTAACTGCTTCTTTGTTGTAATTGACATTCTCACCTTTTCTACTATTTCCTCATTTATGCTGCTAAAAGAATCCAGCGATTACATTATCTCGCCCTGTGAAAGGTTCCTTTGTTTTTCTGGCTTAGATTTTCATTTTCATGGTACAAACCCCATAGCCCAATGGATGTGTAAACTATCTCAGCCAACCCGACAAACACTACAACAACAAAACCAACATATTTTATTTACATAGCCTAATATTTTAAATTTGAAACATATCTAAATCATATAGAGAGATCCCTCTCTGAAGTTGGTAGGGCTAGATCCCAGCTTCGAAGCGGTTGGATAAAGTTACCTCTCGTAGATTTCTTCTTTCCTGACAACCTCTAGGAAATTTACAGTGCGTTAACATGCGGGAGGAAAGGATTTTCCTCATCTTCTGTCGTTTTTTATTTTGGCGCCATCGCTGTGAAAATACCTGCAAGTCAAAAAATCGTTAGTGTGGATGATGATGGATTTGGACGGTTGATTGGAACAGAGAGAAAATGGGGAAACTATGTTCTGGTGCGACGGGAAAAGATATTTTCTAGTGAAACGACACAGTAATCAGTGGAAGAATGTAGGGAAATGGTAGTTTTGAGAAAACAGATACCCATTGGGCACGGGGGACAAGTCAACAAGCTAACGGATAAGTTAGCCAACAATAAATTGCCAATGGGTCTTTTGGAGTGTGAGATGGAAGGTAACAATGAATGCCAAATACGATTGGATGATGTGGTGGGTCTTGATTGGGGGTTAACTATGGTGAAGGGACTTGTAATGGATGAAAGGACTGATAGAGTAATGAGATGTGGTCTTTAGGGGAGAATGTGGAAAATGACGTCATGGGGTGACAGGGTATGTTAGACCGTGGGATGTGGTGGGAGTCTGAACCAATGGATTCCTGCCATGTAGAGGAAAAGGGGCCCGCTAGAAAACAATCCATTATGGACCCCCCCCTCTATTAAAAATAGATCTGTCGAGGGGGTCCAAAAACTACCACCAACCGTCCATCGGCACGCCTGCCTCTGAACTGTAGATCTGTGCGCGGGATTTAAGCAACATTCTGGACCCCCACCCCCACCATTAAAGGCAGAATGGTCAGGGGGGTCTGGAATTCAATCTCTACCATCGATCCAAGCGCTGGCACCTCAACTGTTCAGATGTGCACTTTGGTTATCTCCGATTCCAGACCCCCCCCCTCCGTTAAAGGTAGAACGGTCAGGGGGTCCGGAAAAACTTGTCAGCCGTAGATTTGGGCGCCAACATCTCATCCGTTCATCTGTGTGTTGTTTTTAATGTGGGAGTGCAAAGTCATATTTTCTCTGAAACTTAGGATAAGTGCATCATGTGGGTTTTCCCAAAATTTTCCCTATTTTCATCACCATGGGATTAGACATCAAACCTTTAAACCTCAAAGATATGGTTCAACTTCGATCATCATGCATGTTTTATTTGGATAAAGCAAACTACCCTATTTTCTAACTTAATTACCTATGAAAATTATCCTAGATTAAACTGTTGGACTAAGAAATTACTCTATCCTGGGGTTATTTAACCAAGATTAGGCAGTTTGGTCAAATCTATTCACTAGCTAACCTAATTTGCTTGGCTAAGACTAAACAGTTTAGCCAAGCTTATTCCCTACTCCTATCAAAATCAATTTAAAAGGACTTGGCCATGATTGAACTGTATGAACCAAGTCATTGTTATTGTATGGGGCTTTATCTAAATTCTTTTATTCCCTCTTTTATTCTTTTTTCTTTATTTTCTTTTTCTTTTTCTTTTCTTTTCTTTTTCCTTTTCTTTTCTTTTTCTTTTTCTCAAATTGTTTGCAGAATGGAAAATCGTTTGACAAACAAGACACTAGAATGATAAAATTTTAGTCACTAGTTGATCCTATAAATTATAGGGTAATTATAACAGTACAAATTTCAGCTTGTGGGACGTAGTATTTTTGGAGTTACACTCCATAGAAAATAGGGTTTGTGGCTAGTCCTGAAACTAGTCTAAAACATCTTCATAACAGATCTAAATTTAGTAAGACAAAATGTGTTTGTTAGAGTATAGTCTGTAGTATTCTGTTTAAAATTTTCAGATCCATACAACAAATATTCCGTGCGGGGAACATTCTACAAGTTCTCTCTCTAGAATAAGCCAGAATTCAACAAGGTATGCTATTTTTTTCTATAACTCCTTTTCTGAGAGGTTCCAAGTAGTGATACTTGGAGGAATTGCATAAAACACACTGAAGAAAATTGTGTACTATTTTCATATCTTTATTCATTACAGGAACCTAGTTATTATTATTTCAAGTTAGGGTTGTTGACTAATCCAAAACTAGTCATGTGAGACTAAAGTAAAGTTTGATGAAAATGTCAGTTTCTTGTTGTTAAAGTTAAGGGAGCTTTGTAGGTATGTGATCATATACACCAGGTCTATTATAGAGTTACAAATTAGACTTGGATGATGAAATTGATGAGGGATTTTGGTTGAGGTACATGTTGGGTACATAGTTGAGACAAGTAGTTGATGAGTTGGCACATACATGAGGTGTATAGTTGATGATGTTGGTACATCTTGATGAGTCATATTTGATGAGTAGTTGATGCATGAGTGGTACATACTTGGTACATGGTTGGAGGCACTTGTTAGTAGTATTGTTGACACATGGTTTATGGATGATGTAACATACTTGTCTTGGTATATTATTAGAAGCACATATTGAACTTGGTAATGATTATGAGTTGTTGTGTTATGCTTGGTTGATGAACATATTTGAGAGTTGTCTTGGTGATTGATCTTAGTGAGTAGATCTGATTTGGTTGATAATATTGATGAGACAGATTGTTGTGATAGGTTGTTTGGACAGGTTGTTGTGACAGGTTATTTGTACAAGTTTGGTGCATGGTTGATGCACTTGTTCATGGTATAGGTTGAGGTATAGGTTGGTGCATGGTTGATGCACTTGTTTATGGTAAATGTTGATTACAAGTTGAGGTACAGGTTGATGCATGGTTGTTTCATGGTTCAGGTTATTGGTATAGGTTGTTTGGTGCAGGTTGATTGGTACAAGTTTACAACATTATATCTCACAGTGATAGTGTGACAATGGTTCCATCATTCTACTTATACTTCAAGGCGGTTGGATGAGGCAAGGACAGGTGGTTGTAGCCACCTTCCAGTTGTATCTAAAGAACATAGGGGGTTGTATCCTCCTTCTGGTTGTAGCCAAAGAATTGGGGAGTTGGAGCTTCCCTCATGTTGTATCCTGAGAAACTAGGGGGTTGGAGACTCCTTCCAGATGTAGCTGGAAAACAAAGGAAGTTAGTGCTTCCAATGAATGCAATTCTTCAAGACATATATGAAAAAACATTCTGTGGTTTTATCCCGCTTTGGGTTTCCACGTAAAACACTGGTGTACTGTGTATGTGTATGATTGATCATTTGTTCATTGTTTATTTACTCTACAACTATTGAATGATAATGCTACATTGATATAGCACTTTCATTTTATGGTGAAAAAGGATTAAATTGCTCTATTATTGATTCACCCCCCCCTCTCACTAATCCAACATGGGGACCTCTCCCAAGTTCCAATTTTTCCAAGCGCCATTGCTCTTCCACTTAGATATATCAAAGAGAGTTATTTTCCCCTTGGAGCTTAGCCAAATTCTGAGGGAGTCTAGTGTGGAGATGTAGGACAATTTCCCCCTGTCTGAGAAATGGTCTTCCCAAATTTCAAATTCTTTACCATTTCCTCGACTCCATCTGAGATGATTTTGAATGAGTGACATAGAGGTATGAATGAGCTTCCATATGGGGGAACCTGTTTGATTGAGTGTGGTTGTTTCCAAACACCTCTTTTGATTTTTTGACAAATATTTGTAGCAGATTTACTTTTTCCACCATTCTTTACCTCCAGTGATTAAACGACAGATTAATTTTTCTCCCATGGTTATGTTTATCTTTTCCGGGTTTCAGATCCCGAATCCCCCATTTTCTTTAGGTGCGCAAACAATTAACCAGTTAACCATGTGGAGATTTTTCCCATTGTCCTTTCCCCCTTTCTAGAGAAACTTCCCGATTAATTTGGCCATTTATTTTTTAATTCCCACCGGTGTGTGGAGGGATGAGAATTGAAAAATTAGGAAAGAAGATAAGATTGACTTTATTAAGACCACCCTTCCAGTTGGGTTCAACCAAGTTGCTCCCCAGACTTCAAATTGATCCTTGAGATTTTGGAAGATCACTTGCCAGCCTCCCTGGGAAGGGATTTTATATTGATAGGAGTGCCAATGTACTTGAATTACTTCCAATCTATAGAAAGGAAAACTGTAAGATATTTGCAATTCTAACCATAGTACTTTCTTTCATGTTCCAGGCATAAATTTTTCCTTTATGCTTGTTGATGACACCCCCAGAAGCTATTTCATATTGGTTGAGGACCAACTTTAATCATCTAACCATCATTTTTTAGGCTCCTCCTAGCAAAAGAGTGTCATCTGCAAACTGTGAATTGTTTAATCTTCTAACTCCCCTTGCTATTTTCAGCCCTAGGATGTTTCTAGTGGCTCTTTTATGCTCCATTCTTCTATTAAATGTTTCTTCCATAATAACATACATCATTGGAGAGAGTGAGCAACCTTGCCACAAACCTCTTGTGGCTTGGAAGAAAGGTGTTGGGCACCCATTTATCAGGGGATCTATCCAGGGGGTCGATATGCAAGCCCCAATCCATGAGACGAAGGAGTGATTGAAGACAAATATTTTTAAGACTTCATAGAGAAACTCATGTTTTACTCGGTAAAAGGCATTTACCATATCTATTTTGATTATCATCGCTTTTTCTTTATTAGGGACACTGGTGTGGATTTCCTCATGCACTAGGATGATATTGTCCCAAAATTTCCTTTTCTTCAAAAAGCCCCCTTGATTGGGAAGAATGAGCCATGGAAGTAGATGTTTTAACCTATTTTCTATGATTTTTGTTAAGATTTTGTAAGAGTCGTTAGAGAAAGAGATAGGGAGAAAGTGGTAAAAGTAGTTGGCATTTTTGTCATTGGGAATCAGAGCTAGAACGAAGGTGTTGGTTGCTCCTCCTAATTTGTAGTTTTTTTGGACACATTTTATCATACAGAGGAGATATTTTTTAATTATTTCCCAACACTTTCTATAAAAATGTAAAGTGAAGCCGTCCGGCCCAAGGACTTTGTCAGGATCGAACTAGTAAACGCCTTCTTTGACTTTCGCCTCTATGACCACCCTGTTCAGCTTTTGATTATCTTCTTCCTTTATCAATTGTGGTGTATACTCTATAAATTGTAAGCTCTACTCTTTGTTATCTGCACCTTCTTGAGAATAAAGTTTTCCAAAATCGGAGGAAGCTTCCTTTTTTATCTCCTCAAAGGAATTGATTCTCTCTCCTGAGGATGTTTTTATTTCCTCCACTATGTTTCTGTGTTGTCTTGCGTTGGCCTGCTTATGAAAGAAAGAGGTATTTTTTCCCTCTTCTTGAAGCCACAAGGCTCTAGATTTGAGTCTCCACTCCTTTTCGTCATTGTGGAGCGCTCTCATGTAATTTTGAAAGTGTTCTTTTTCCTATACTAAATGTTTGTTATGAATTTAGCATTGTTCCAATGATTTTTTTCCTGATTTGTTTCATTTCTCGCAAGGCTTCAGATCCATGAAGTTTTGTCTCCTGAATTAGGAGGATATGGGGTCTCTCTATTTTTATTAAATTTTCCATTGCTTCTTTTTTCCCCCTTTGTTCCAATCCTCTACAATTCCAGGAGACTACCTTCATTATTTACTGGTGTTTTTTGTTTCCCCCCCTTTTGTGGGCTACGACTATCCTTTTGCTGTTGGGGATTTCCCACCCTTCACTTATTTTTTAAGATTTTCTTCCAGTGTTGGTTGGGTTCCTAGTTCCTTGTCCTAATTTGTCGCTTTTTCCCTTATGTTTTTATTGGTTTTCCTTCTTTCATTGTTCTGGCACTCTTTATGAGTTCCATATCCAATTCTTCCCCCGATTCCTCCTAGATTTCATCCTGCTGTGCATGGGGAGGGTCCAAGAGTTGAGGGGCATCAAGCTCTACTAGAGGTGAGGTAGGGTCTGGATCTAGGTTTTGCTGACTCTGATTTTCCTCTGAGATTTCTTTTGAGTTGACCATTTCTGCCTCTAGGTTTTTCAAGAGGATCAAATATATTTTTTCTTCTTTCTGCTTCATCATTGATTTGTATCGGTGATTTCCCCTTTCTTGGCGAGGTGGGCATGGTTTTATTTTTCCTTTCCTGTTGTTGAGCTCCTGATTTATTCATCACTTTATTTCTTTTGGTTGGCTTCCATTGATCCGACACTTTTTTTTCAGTTCTCTCCTATATTTTCTTGGGGCATTTTTTGGTGAAATGTCTATACTCATGGAAGGATTTTCACTTAAAAGGGATCTTCTCGTAGTCTACTGTTTGTATGTAAGACCGCCCATATAGTTTTAGTTGGATAGATTTTGCAAGTCATTTTCTAGATCTACTTCTACAAAGAGATGTGGATAGGATTGCAACCTGTCTCATGGTTCGATCCGATCGATGAACCTTCCCAGTGTATTCCCAATATTTTTTATAGTTTCATCATTCCAACAGTGGAGAGGCAGAAATGGTAACTTGACCCAAACTGGGACAATTGAGGGAGTATCATTTTCAGGACTAAAGTCTGGACTCCATTTTTTTAGATACATTCCTTTGGTGCCCATAAACTATGGGCCATTCCTAAAAATCAAATCTCTATCAGCTTTGTTTTCAAAGAGGAATACATAAAATCCCTTACCACAAAATGTTGTTGAAAGCTTCCCTTTTATCGATTTCTTCCATTTTTTCTCCAATGATTGTGCCATTGCTCTTGGGGAGGGCCAGAGTCCTGTATATTGTCTAATCAAGCCATTTTCTGCTAATATTAGGGAGAAAGGTCTTGAGGATGGGAATGAATAGAGACCTTCGGGATCTCATCCAACTTTTTAATGAAACACGGTCGGGGGTTTCCTTTTGTTGATTTTGTGTATGAAGAGAGAAGTGCTTGGAATGCAATTAGGTCCGGGGGCGGGGGAGGTTGCGGAGGATCTTGATCCCCTGAGCCAGAGGCCATGGCAAGGGGCGACCGGCAACAAAAACCCTATTTGTAGACAAGAGTTTCTCTTCACATCAAAAAATAGATGTCATGTGTTGTCATGTAGTAGGAAATGGATATTACCATGTGGAGGGAATTTGATTTTGGTGAATTTTTTTCTTTAGTTGCTAAATTAAATTCTATTAGATTTATTTTGTCTACCATTCTTACCTTTGATATTGATGTAGAGTATAAGGATAAAATGATAATATTCCTAGATGGTGGTATTGAATAATAAATCCACATGAAACAATTAGAAGGTCTTATAGTTAAGGGAAAGAAGGAGTTAGTTTGCAAGTTGAAGAAGTTCCTATATGGATTAAAACAATCTCCAAGAATGTAGTATCAAAAGTTTGATACTTATATACTAAAATTGGCTCCTAAATAAGTAAATTTGATCATAGTGTGTAATCCAAATTTGTTAGTGATGACTTTATTTAAATGGTATTGTATGTTGATGATACGATTCTAATTAGAAACAACAAGGAAATAATTAAGGATGTCAGAATTTAGTTGTCTTTTAACTTTGATTTGAAAGATGTTAGTGTTGCAAATTTTATTTTGGGCATAGCAATGAGAAAACATGAATCTTTGGTTGAATCAAATTAAATATGTTGAGACAATATTGCAAAGGTTTAACATGGAGGAATGTAATTTTCTCAAGGTCCCTATCCCTATAGATGTAAATTTATCTACAAATTAATTCCCCAAGACACAAGAAGAGGTAGAGCACATGTCCCATGTTCCCTATGGAACTATAGTTGGAACTATAATGTATCATATGGTTTTTACTAGGCCATACGTTTCCCTTGTAGTGGGATTTTTGAGAAAGTATATGTTAAATCCAGAGAAGGAACATTGGACTACTATAAAGAAGGTCTTCAAATATTTGTGTATCACTTCAAATGTTGCAATCTACTTGATCTGTGAACTTCCATGGATATTCCACTGGAATAGTTTGTCACAATAGATCTTGTATTATGATGTAATCTTTTGTTATGAAGGTTTATTTCCTTATATCTTATATTTATTAGCACTATCTTATTTCTACAATGTATGAAAATCACTAAAATACAAAAAAGAAAGAATACTAAAATGAACACACCATCCACACAATTGAACACAAGATGTATCCTAGGAAATATGAATGGATTCTACTAAATATTATTCATCCTCTATTATGCTCTCAAATACCACTCATAGATTCTCTTCTCAACTATGGAACACATACAATGCTAAAGAATGGAACCCTGTCTCCTCCTAGCATTCCAATATTTAACATAACATGTTTCAACCCTCAATTAGTTAGGGTGTTTAACCTTCTAGAATCTTCTTGAAATTCTACATGTGGATATCAACACATGTGAGTTATGGGTTTTGATGAGGAATCCACTGGGTACCATGGTGGTCAAAAAGGTAGGTCAACTCGTGGGAGGAATAACTTTCATATACGAGCTTTTATTGAGGTAATTTTTAAATCATTGTAAAGGTCTCAGTGTGTAGAATAACATCAAGGGGTTGGGAAATATGATAAAAAACTTTTTAACCCAAATAGTGTTATTTTATGCCTCAAAATGGCTCTGGAAGGTTTTGAACCCCAAATTTCCAAATGGGACCTACCACTAAAATGGGGTCCACAAGCCAATTCTTCCAATTTTCCACCCAGGAAGTACCAAGATAGATAAAAAATTATATAGTGATCCATTCCAGATCATACCTCTCCATTTAGGGAGTATTTTGGTCCCCAAAATATTTTACTAAATGATGTGAGAAAGTTTTTCCTCTACCTTCTCCCTGGAGTACCATTTTTCCTTGCCTAGAAGTTGTCATTTCAACTAGATTTTCTAGAGGTCATGTTGCCCCTTTCTGGTAGTTCTGTACCTCCTCTACCAAACTATATATTTTACCAACTATTCTTGAGACTTTAGTTCTAAGTGCTCTATGGTAGGTAGGACCTACTCCTTAGTTTCCTAATCCAACATGGAAGGATCATAGACTTTTATATTTCCACATTCACTACTAAGAAAATGAGCATGTATGGGGGTAATGAGTCTGTAGGAATCATCACCCATGTTCTCCAATACATCAAAAGGGCCATACTGTAGAGCCTTGATATTCTTACCATGACCCTATAGTATTTCCTTGTTCAGTTGTAACCAAAATCTATCCATGTTAGGGACCTAAACTCCCTAACCCCTCATGTTGGTAGAATAATATAATTCCATGTAATAAAGGCCAATATTAATAAGGCCTACCAATAATGAGGAATAAGTCAAATGTAAGAAGACCTAATAAAATCTTCCACTTCTTGAAGGATCTTCCCTAGATTTCTCTTTTGGATAGATAGATTTAGTATAAATAGGAATAGAGGGTATGGGAAATCTTGTATTGGAGATTATTGTAATAGAGCTTTGCTATGCTGGAGGTTTCCCCCTCGAAGAGGCAAGTGAACATTGATATCATTAATCAAGGTTCTCTTTCTAGTGTTCTTCTGGTATTATTTTGGTATTATTCTGGTTATATCATTGTTGCTCTTCCATTTCTATGCTAAAATATTTTTGTTCTGCATACTATTTTATATTTGGAATACTACAAGTAGTATCAGAGCACCTTCCTCGGTAGAAAAATGTGGGTTAAATGTTTTCAGGGTAGAAACGTATTCCAACGTCTTAAATCTACAAATATCTATTGTTACACACATAAACTCGTGGTCAGGGAATCATACATGTAGGAAATACAAGTGGTACTTAAGCACAGATCTGTTGGACACCCTTGTAACCGTTGTTGGTACCCGTTCGAGTGGTAGCACATCAGACAAAACCTGTATATGGATCGACCTAGATCTCCTGAAGGTCTCCATAGATAAACTGATCAGTTTCCTTATTACTATAGTTCCACAGAGAGAAAGACTCGAGAAGATACTCTCTAGTACCTGGGTAGTCGGGTAGTATGACTAAGAGCACGATCTAGCCTCCTTAGTTGGTGCCCTGAGATATTGGGCTGAGTACTACTATTAGACCCCGCATGTACATCATAGAGCTATAACATAGGAAAATCCTTGTTTGTAGAAACCCTAAATATCCTACCCCCGAGGATGGAAAAAAAAATAAAATCTATTGCTACGCAACTGTGCCTTCTGCATTTTGGTTGCGAAATTACTACACATCTCTTCTTGTTAAGCATTTGGGAATTTCATCATTGGGTTCCTCTCTTCGCCCCAATTCCAGTGATACCTATCATTTTTAACACATTTTTTTTTCGTGGACCCGACCCTTCTCCAACACCCTTATTTGACCCCTATCCCATTGTATCCCCCTTTTTAGACCTAATCATAGTGGTACCTATCATTTGAAACCCTTATTCTCAGTGGTCCCACCCACCCCTCCAGACCCCTTTTGTTTCCCCTATACCATTTTCCTTCCTATTTTTCTAAATGGATACCACATGAGCCCAAGAACTCAATACCTTGATTGTTGGCACCCACCAAAACCAAGAAGACATCAATAATATCAATTCCAACCTTATCTCAATCAATTTGGATATTCAGATCCTCCAGGAACAATGTTACCACATCAGAGACCTCAAAGACCTCAAAGACCTCAAAGCCACCTTTGAACACTTCATGGGTTGTTCCCATAACCCTTCCTCTTCTGAACAACCATATTATCAGTATGTCCATGAATCCTCCCATTACCAAGGTCTTCATACTGCCCACTTTTCTCGAGACCTCCACCCTCCTAGAATCGAGGTGAACAAATTTGATGGATCTGATTCCACAGGCCGGGTCACCCAAATGGAACATTATTTCTCTTTGCATGGAATTATTGATGATTTAGCCAAGCTTCATTATGGTGTCCTACATTTGGATCCAGAAAGATGAAAATGGTGGCAATGGTGAAAAATGGCACGCCAAGGGTATGTTTCTTGGGCACAGTTTGTGGTCGAAATTTATGACCGCTTTGAATCTGACACCCGCCATTTAGGCCATTTGATCAAGTTAAAGTAGTCTAGGACAATGGAAGAATTTATTTCCACATTCGATCACTTGGATTTCAGAATAGAGGGCATGCCAGATGCTTTCTTTAGGGAATTCTTTATTAGTGGCCTCAAAGATGAAATTTGTTCCCATGTTCTCATGGAACGCCCCCAGATTTGGTTGGAAGCTACTCAATGAGTCAAGGAAGCACAAAAAATTGTATCCTCCCAGAACCACAAACCCTCCTTTCCTCCTCACCCTAAACCCACCAATAATGCCCCTCCTACAAATCCCCTCAAGATGCAAAAATTAATCAGGGATGAAATGGATGAATGTCAGATCAAGGGTCTTTGTTATAATTGCGATGAAAAATGTTTTCCTGGGCACAAGTGTAAAGAACCAAATATTTTTATGTATGTGACTGAGGATATTTTTGAAGAAGATGTTGTTTTTCCTCCCGTGGGGGAACTACCACTGCCATCTAATCTGACCCCACCCTCTGATCCACCAGACGTTGACCTGGTGATTTCACTTAATTTCCTCACTAGCCGCTCTGCTCCCCAGACTCTCAGATTAATTGGTTACATCAAAAATAGGAAAGTCATCATCCTTGTGGACAGTGGTAGCACCCATAATTTTATTCATCGCTGCATTTCCCAAGAATTCAATTGTTACATATGTGTCGTCAATAATTTTCAAATCATGATTGTTAATGGAGGTTCCATGAAATGTGGGGGACTATGTGAAAATGTGTGATTCCAAATTGGTCAGTATCACCTGAAATCCCATATGTTTTCTATAGAGATGGGTGTTTTGACATTTTTCTTGGTGCCGAATGGTTACGCACTCTAGGTACCATTCTCATGGATTTTAAGGACTTAACCATGCAATTCCAACAAGAGGGACAACAATATAATTTCCAAGGCATCAAAACAGACTCCCTTGAGATCATCAATTCCCATCGCATGGAAAAGCTCCTAAAAAAAGTTCATTCGGGCATTATAGCTCAAATCCACTCCATTCATGTTGTTGAGACACCTTCTGTGCATATCGACCTCGAATCTATCCTTTCCCGCCACCAAGTTGTTTTTACCACTCCCAAAGAACTTCCCCCTTCCCATGGAGTCCATGATCATTCCATCACTCTCATCTCGGGCTTTCTTCCACGCAATGTTCAACCTCATCATCATCCCTTTGCTGAGAAGAATGAAATTGACAATGTTTTCCATGAATTACTAGAAGCAGGTGTTATCCATCCCAGTACTAGTCCCTATTCTTCCCCTGTGGTCATGGTACTCAAGAAAGAAGGTACTTGGCACATGTTTCTTGATTTCCATGCCCTCAACAAACTCACAATCAAAGAAAAATTCCCCATTCCTGTCATTGATGACCTCTTGGATGAATTGAGTGGTGCTTAGTACTTCACCAAACTGGATCTCCATTCTGGCTACCACCATATTCATATGAAAGAAGACGACATTCCAAAAACTGCATTTCGCACTCATGAGGTTCATTATGAATTCCTGGTAATTCCCTTTGGATTGTGTAATTATCCTTTCACTTTCCAAAGTCTTATGAATCACATCTTTCGTCCTTTTCTGCATCATTTTGTCTTAGTTTTCTTTTATTATATTCTCATCTATAGTAAAAATTGGCCATCCCATCTCTCCCATGTGAATCAAGTTCTCCATCTATTCTCTAAGTAGCAAATTTTCCTCAAACAATCTAAATGTTCCTTTGGTGCCTCAAAAGTGGAATACTTGGGTCATATTGTCAGCAAGGATGGTGTCCAAGTGGATGCTAAGAAAATAGAATCTATGTAGGATTGGCCTTGCCCTAAAACTCTTAAGATCTTGTGTGGTTTTTTGGGTTTAATGGGATATTATAGGAAGTTTGAAGTTTGTTCGGAATTATGAAAAAATTGTAGCTCCTCTCACTTCTCTCCTTAAAAAGAATGCTTTCACTTGGACTTAAGTTGTGGATCATGCCTTCCAAGCCTTGAAAGATGCTATGTTCTTGACCCCTTTCCTAGCACTTCCATACTTCACAAAGACATTGTATTGGAATGTGATTCTTTCGGGAAAGGAATTGGAGTTGTCCTCATGCAAGATGCCAGGCCTTTGGCCTTCACTAGCAAGAGATTTTTCGAAAGAAATTTGGGCCAATCCATTTATGAAAAGGAAATGTTAGCTATTATGCATGCCCTGGATCTCTAAAATCCTTATTTATTGGGTCAATGATTCCAAATCAAAACTGATCATTAGAGTCTCAAGTATTTCCTGGAACAACTAATTTCATCCATAGCACAGAAAAATGGGTGACCAAGATATTTGGTTATGATTATGAGATCATTTACAAGAAGGGAAAGGAAAATGTAGTGGTCAATTCTCTTTCCCAAAAATATGAAGAAGACGGGTCCCTTTTCTCCCTCTCCTTCATTATACTAGATTGGCTCCAAGTTGTTGGTCATGAATGGTTGCAAGACCTCAAAATTTCTCACATGCTCCACTAATTGCAACATAATTCTTCAATTTCTCCAAGGTACTCTTGGCACAATGAAGAGATTCTCTACAAAGGCCATTTGTATTTATGCAAGCAATCACAACTTAAATCCACAATGCTTTCTAAACTTCATGCCTCACCCACAACCAGACATTCGGGGTTTACTAAAACCTATGAACGGGTCAAATGTTCTTTTTTTTCTGGGATGGTATGAAATAGGACGTATGCACCTTTCTGGATGAATGTGAGGTCTGTCAACGCAACAAGGGAGAAAATTTCAAAGCTCCAAGCACACTCCAACCGCTTCTGATTCCCCCTTCTATTTGGCGAGATATTTCTATGGATGTCATTGTGGGATTACCTAAATCGAGCAATAAGTCATTCATCATGGTGGTTGTATATAGTCTCTCCAAATATGCTCATTTTTGTGCTCTTCAACACCCATTCACAACTGCCATAGTGGCTCAAATATTCATGGATAATATCTTCAAGCTTCATGGCATGCCTAATTCTATTGTCTCTGACAGAGACCCCACTTTCACCAACAATTTTTGGCAAGAATTGTTCAATCTATAGGGCACCCAATTTCATCTTAGCACTTCCTATCACCCTTATATGGATGGCCAGACTGAAGTTGTCAATAAGTGTTTGGAAACATATTTGAGGTGTTTTTCATCTGAGAGGAAAAATTGGTGGGCTCAATGGTTACCTCTAGTTGAATGGTGGTACAAAACATCTTACCATGCAACTACTCACATGATTCCTTTTGAAGTAGTCTATGACCCAAATCCCCCATCAATTCTCTCATATATGCGAGGGGTCTCGAAGGTTCAGGAGGTTGAAAAACATCCTACCATTTGAGAGGCTATTCTTCGTGCCCTCAAAGACAATTTGGTCATCGATCATAATCGCATGAAGTAACAAGCCGGTCAAGGTCATTCCGAACGACATTTTGTTGAAGGGGACTAGGTGTTTCTTCAACTACAACCTCATAATAAGACTTCACTCAAAGATGAACACTGTCAGAAACTTGCACCCAAATTTTATGGTCCTTATACAATACTCAAGCGTGTGGGATCGATGGCCTATCAGTTATCTCTACCTATTTAGTCAAAGCTCCATCTTTTTTTTCATGTTTCCTACTTAAAGAAGGTGATTGGAGCTAAGTGAAAAACTCAAACTAGTCTCCCTGAGTTGGATGAAGAAGATTCCATATGCTTGTAGCCACAAGTAGTCTTGACCCAGTGTGAGCGTCATCTCCATTAGCACACCATCAAGGAAGTGTTAGTCCAATGGAAAGATACAACTCCAGAAGATGCCACCTGGGAGCCAACCACCATTCTACAACAATTTCCTCATCTTAAGCCTTGAGGAAAAGGTTTTTCTTCAAGGGGGAGGGCATGTTAGGGACCTAACCTCCCTAACCCCTCACGTAGGTAGAATAATATAATTCCATTTAATAAAGGCCAATATTAATAAGGCCTAGAAATAAGGAGAAATAAGTCAAATTATTTGTTCTTTTGGATATATAGATTTAGTATAAATAGGAATAAATGGTATGAGAAATATGATCTTGGATATTATTTTAATAGATCTCTACTCTACTGGAGGTTTCCCCCTCGAAGAGGCAAGTGAAAATTGCTATCATTAAACAAGTTTCTCTTTCTGGGGTTATTCCAATATTATTCTGGTATTGTTTTAGTTATATCATTGTTGCTCTTCCATTTCTATGCTAAAATATTTATGTTTTGCATACTATTTTATATTCGGAATACTACAATTCCCCAATTTGAATGATTTCTCATTTCTATGCTAATCATGTTGGGCCTTCTACCTTTCAAAATGAACCAAAGTCTAGTTAACTACTTCTATATGTGGATGTAATGATGCTTTTCGCTTTAACTTGATGTCCATATTATCCCAACATGTAGTCCAAAAGGAAATGAAAAATATAGTATCCCTATTTAAGACGATGCTCCTTGGTATCCTAAAGTGAACCCAGTCCTGTTCAAAGAACATGTTTGCTACTCTTTTTCCTTTGATGGTATTTTTATAAGTCATAAGAATACACATCTTGTTGAACCTATCAACTACCACATACAAATAGTAATGTCTCATCCTTGTTGTTAGAAAACCACCTACAAAATCCATGGAAATGCTTTCCCATGGTCAAGTGGGTATAGGTAAGGGATGGTATAAACATTAATTTCTATTACTAGGTTTGTTGGTACAACAAAACATGCATCATATAATATACCAAGTTACATTCACAAACTCCTTCTCAAAAGGTAAACTAGGCTAAGGATCACTCAATGCATTCATGGTTTCTTAGATATGAAGGACAAGGGCTTGGAAACCATCATGTGATGGAGGAAAATGATTGATTACCTCTTCCCACTATTGCCTACATTAATTAATCATGGCTAATCTATTTTCTTAGAAGAACTCATTGTAGGTGTTGGGATCATGATGATTATCATTGAACTCACACCATGAAATATTTATAGAATATTTAATTTCTTAAATCTAGTCTTCAAGAGATTGAAGAATTTATCCCAACCCAAGATGTATTGATCAAGGAGAGACTTAAACCATTTGAAGGATTTTTTTTGAAGTGTGTGAGGTAATATACATAACATAACTGGAGAAATAGAAATTCCTTTCCATGGATAATACTCCACAAATATTTTGATATGCTATTTAGGACAATCATGAGGAAAACTTATAAATTGAGGAAGGTCATCAACTAAACACCAATATCTTAGGCTATAATCCATAACACCTAGAGTATTAAAAGGGATAACAACAAGCCACCAAACATCAATAATGACTGGAATTTGGGCATAACAAAAATGATTTAATATTCTTCAAGGTTTCCCTTGAGTGATCAAATATCATATACAAAAAATTGAAAATAAATTAAGGACCGCATCCCTACTATGGTCACCATTTATGTTGACACACCAAAAGGAAAATCAAGAAAAAAATGTTGATTAAGGTTGGTTTTCATTGATGTCAACCCTTGAAGAAAGCCCCGTAACACAAGGTTTGGTTAATGGACCCAAGATTGTTTGATGTAAAGATGACTCATTATTGTCTTGTCATGGTTAATAACAAGTAAAGATGGATGAAATCCAAAGTGGTCCCCTTATGGTGAAATCCATCATGGGAAGATGCTTTGTAGAGTGAATTATCCTAGAAGTATGGTTAGAGAACCCATGCTTAATTGTGGAATAATGAGATGAAGGAAAATGAATTTTTCAGTGAAACTATCCTATATGGATAGTTCTTTTCATGCCATTTCCGGTGGTATGTGTAACGTCACATAACTTCTCACAGTTAGAGAGTTATGACCATATGAATTTGGAGAACCCCTCATGAGTCTTATAGAAGCCCCCAAGGGTCAAAGTGCTTTGCAAAAGAAATTATTTTAAATGAAGAAGCCCTAAAATAAGGAAAGTGTAAGGCTACATGATGATATAAATAAGAGGCAAAGCTCACTCATAAAAACACACTTGTACATATTGTATATCTATTTTCTTGTGTAAATATTCTAGTAAATACTTGTGGATACATCTGAAGTGGCAAACATTTGAGGTAGCATGAATGGTTGACGAAGAAATTCTTAGATTCACAGAAAACCCTATTTTCTAAGGTGTACGTGAGTTGTCTTTGTATAGGGTGAGTACACGTACACAGACTGGTTGTGTATAGGGTGCGTACATACATAGGTTGGTTGTGTATAGGGTGCATACATGTACGCAGGCTGTCTGTGTATAGGGTGAGTACGTATGTAGGCTGGCTGTGTATAGGGTAAGTACATGTTGATAAAGCCATGGAACTTGAGAAGATGAAGGTGCTGAGGTTCTAGATTATGAGATCAAGCTCCCAGGAAGGTCTAGAGTGCTCAGATACATCATATCCATCCATTGGTTCAAAAGGTATGTATTATTTCTATGAATAGTTGGATTTTGATGTATACATGAGGAATGGCAATGGAGATTTGAGGATTCTCCCTAGAGAGACTAGTGGCTACATGGGATATTCTGTATAAGTCAGATATGTAGAAAAAAAATGCTGGTATATTTATCATTGATACTTCTTGTTGAGGCCCATCTTGTATTTTTTGGCATATGGATAAGAGTTTTTATGGTACATGGTTGAGATCTTGTATTTATTGATGTATTGAGAAGTTGAATATCAGAAAGGGGTTGATGACTAAGATCATGTGAGGGATATTATACTTGTTCATGATTACACATACCTATATGCACATGAATAGAGAGAGACATACTTGCCTTGAGTAGAGGTTATGTATGAGGATGCATGCACAGGGTACAGTTACACTCTAGATATAGTGACATGTTACATATCTATGTGAAAGAAGTTATAGAGGGTTAGAAGTTTTCAAGTGAAAGGAAACCCTAGTTTCAGAAGGCATATGCAGGCTGCATAACATATAGGGCGTGTACATACATGGGATGCATAACAGATAGGGCGCGTACATACACAGGATGCATCACTACAGGTCGCATATCTATTGTATTTTTGTAGATACATGTCCAGTTCAGGTACAGATTGATTATAGGGCAGTTGTACAAATTGGATACAGGTCAGTGGTACAGGTTGATACAGTTTTACATTAGTATATCTCATAGTGTTAGGTTGACAGTGGTTCCATCATTCTACTTCTATTTCATGGTGGCAGGACGGGGCAAGGACAGGTGGTTGTATCCACCTTCTGGTTGTAGTCGGAGAACATAAGGGGTTGTACCCTCCTTCTGGTTGTAGCCAGAGAATTGGGGAGTTGGAGCTTGCCTCAGGTTGTATCCTAAGAAACTAGGGGGTTGGAGCTTCCTTCCAGTTGCAGCTGGAAAACAAAGGAAGTTGGTGCTTCCAATGAATATAATTCTTCAAGACATATAAGAAAAAGCATTCTATAGTTTTTTCCCGATTTGGGTTTCCACGTAAAACACTGGTGTACTGTGTATGTGTGTGATTTTTCATTTCTTATTGCTCATTATTGGATAATAATACTACATTGATATAATACTTGGATTATTTTGGATAAAAAGGATTATAATTTCACTATTACTGATTCACCCCCCCTCTCTGTAATCCAACAATTGGTATCAGAGCAGGTTCCTTCAGAAATCAGTTTAACCACTGAAAGGTAGATCATGGAGAGTACCAAACTATACAAAAATGTAATACCATATTTTGATGGACATAAGTATGCCTTTTAGAGCATAAGGATGAAGACATTTATACGGGCACAGGGATTTCAAGTTTGGTAATCAATTGTAGATGGATACACAACACCAATAGTTCCACCAACAAATGACAAAGAGGTAAAACTTGGTGAGAATAATTCCAAAGCAACAAATGCACTTTTGAATGGTCTCAGTAATACGATATTCATAAAAGTTGCACACTATAAATCTGCTAAAGAGATTTGGTACAATCTTCGAAATATTTATGAAGGAGATACAAAAGCCAAAGTATCAAAGCTTCAAAATTATAGAGGTCAGTTCGAACAACTAAAAATGAAGGAAGATGAAGATATCGCAGCCTACTTCTTACGAGTCGATGAAACCGTAAATGCAATCAAAGGTTTGGGAGAAGAAATCGAAGAATCTGCAATTGTTCAAAAGGTACTAAGATGTCTTCCTATGATATTCAACCCTAAGATATCAACACTAGAAGAAAGATCGTATCTAAACTCAATAAGCATGGATGAACTGCATGGAATATTCACAGCATATGAAATGAGAACTGAACAATAAAATCCATATGTAAAAGAAGCAACCTTCAAAGCATCCAAAAGATCAAAGAAAAATAAAAAGGAACAAGAAGAATATAGTAGCAGCAACAACGTCTCGGAAGATGATGAAGAAGTGGCCAACTTTGTCAAAAGACTGAACAAGGGAACCAACGGTAGGTATAGATGTAAGCTTCCTTTAATTTGTTTTAATTGTGATGTTATTGGTCATTTTTCTAACAAATGTTCTCATAAGAAAAAGATAAATGATGAAAGTTACTCAAAATGCAAACACACATATAAAGGAAAAATAACTACAAAGAAAGATTTCAAGAAAAGCTTATGCATCAAAGAAGACATCTCATCATCAGATGAAGATGAGATCAATGACAGTGAGACAGGAAGAGTTCTATTCATGGAAGTAAAAGATTATGACCAAGAAGACTCTGAAGAAGAATATGAAGAAGCCAAAGAAGGATATGAAGAAGTCGAAGACTAAATTGAAGAGGCAAAAGTTGACTATCGAGAAGAATTAATGTGTTCCATAGAAGTTTTTAGAAGAGAAAACAAGAAAAACAAGAAACTACAAGCAGAACTAGACAAGACAAAGGACACATGAGAACTAGAACAAATGATCACAAAATTAAAGGTTCAAATAGAAGAAGGTAAAAGAATTGAAGAAGCACTCAAAGAACAACTATAATAAAAGGACAAGATCATTGGAAACTTGGAAGCAGGGATTGGCACACTAAGAAAGGATATTCAAAAGAAAAATATGCAGAATAGCTCAAAAGTTCCGGATGACATTATCAACAGTAAAAAATCTCATCTTGACAATTCTGGACTTGGATACAATCAGACAGAAAAGAGATCAAGCTCCAAAACAACAGATCAAGAAACAAATCCAAAAATCTATGCGGAAACAATCAAAGGGGATAGGAAGATATACAAGGAAGATTACAAGGACACTCCTCCACCAAGAAGATTTCGATTTCAGAATCAACAACAAACAAAAATTCCTTAAGAAGAAGAAGGATTCATAAGAGAACCTCCTTTCAAAATATCTTCAACTCCCAGGTATCAAACTATATTTTTTGGTTTATGTTATGCATGTAATAATTTTGGACATAAAGCTGTGAATTGCAGATCTAACAACAGGAAAAATAACAACTTTGAGAGTCATACACAAAGGGGTTATTCAATAATACCTAGTGAAACACAAAGAAGAAGTTACAACAGGTTTGAATCTTTGAGCACTGAAGTGGAATGTTAAAAATGTAACAATTTTGGACATGTGGCCAAAGATTGCAGAATGACAGGCCCACCTAAAGAACCTCAACAGAATAACAATAGTCATAGACAAGAACGTTAGAAAATGACATGGATAAGAAAGAAAGATGAATATAGAAATGAAGAATGCACAATCGCTCTACAAGATAAGAATAAGAAAAACGGTTTGTATGTTTCCAGTGGGTGTTCAAAACACACGACAGGTGATAGAGACAAATTTCTTACATTGCGAAAGGAAAGAAATGGACCAGTCTCCTTTTGAAATGATAATTCAGCCAAAATCATTGGAGAAGGCACAATCCGAATTGGGAAAAAGAATGAAAAGGCACAAAATGTTCCACTGGTAGAAGATATGAAACACAATCTTCTAAGTGTGAGTCAAATGTGTGACCAAGGTCATAAAGTTACTTTCGATTCACAAAAGTGTGAGATAAGAAGAGAAGGTTTGGGGAAATTGGTCGGTACAGCTGCAAGAACTTCAAACAACATATATGTGTTAAGTGAAATTGGAAATGAAAATTGTTGTCTAGGAAGGGAAGATGAAAGTTGGCTATGGCATAGAAGAATGGGTACATGCATTTTGATAACCTTTTCAAATTCAACAAAAGAGAAGCAGTCAGAGAAATGCTTGAGATCACAAAACGAACCAACACTTTATGCAAGCATTGTCAACAAGGAAAGCAAACAAAGACCAAGTTCAAATCAAAGGAATATTCAACAACAAGACCACTAGAAATTGTGCATACTGATCTAGTTGGACCAACTAAAACAAAGGGCTTAAAAGGTGGGAGATACTTTATGTTATTAGTTGATGATTATACAAGAATGATTGCAGTTTTATTTATCAAGAACAAGTCATAAGATTTTGAAAACTTCAAGATCTACAAGGAAATGGTTGAAAATGAGATGGATTCAAGAATCAAATGCTTGAGATATGATAATTGAGGAGAGTTCACTTCAAAGGAATTTATGGAATACTGCAACAATCATGGAATAAAAAGGCAATTCTCTGTTGCTAGGACACCTCAACATAATGGAGTTGCCGAAAGAAAGAACATGACAGTACAGGAAATGGCTTGAACAATGCTAATGGATTCCAAATTGACAGATATATTTTGGACACAAGAAGTGCATAGAACAGTTCACATTCAAAACAAAGTAATGCTCAAAAATAACACTGATAAAACTCCCTACAAGCTATGGAAAGGAAGACCAAAAAATGTGAAGCACTTCAGAGTTTTTGGAAGCAAATTCTACATCAAAAGAGAAGATGGAATAATGGGAAAGTTTGACTCTCGTGTGGACAAAGGAATACTTGTTGGTTACTCAAGTAAAAGGAAAGAATACAAGTGTTACAATATAATATTGAACAAAGTTGTGGAAAGCATCAACGTAACAATTGATGAAACAGGCAAACCAGAATCAAAGGAAGAAGAAAACGAATCAATGGAACAACTTTTCAAAGAATAATATGAAAAAGAAGTAGAAGAGGAAGATGAAGAGAATCCGACAGAAGAAAAAGAGAAAGTTCAAAAAGTGTCTCCAAAGACACCCAGTAAACGAGTACAAAAGAATCATCCTTCAGATCAAATTATCGGGAACAAAGATGCAGGACTTGAGACTAGAAGAAGAATCCGTTCACCAGAAAAAAAACACCTAGCACACTTATCTAGAATTGAACCAAACTGTTTTGAAGAAGCCATCAAGGATGAATTTTGGAATAAGGCCATGGATGAAGAATTGGATCAAATAGAGAAAAATGACACTCAGGAATTGGTTCCAAGACCAAAGAATAGGATTGTGATCAACACAAAATGGGTTTTCAGGAATAAATTGAATGAAGATGGACATGTTACAAGGAACCAATCTAGATTGGTATGTAAAGGATATGCATAGATTGAAGGAATCGACTTTGAAGAGACATTTGCCCCAGTTGCCAGAATGGAAGCAATCCATTTGATTTTAGCTTATGCATGCTCCAAAAATGTTAAAGTATATCAGATGGATGTAAAATCAACTTTTCTGAATGGGGAACTTGAAGAAGAATACATTGAACAACCAGAAGGATTTCAGTTGTTAGAGAACATAGATTATGTGTGTAATTTAAAGAAGGCCTTGTATGGTCTAAAACAGGATCCTAGAGCATGGTACTCTAGACTGGATAAGTATCTGCAACAGGCATGATTCATAAAAGGATGTGCATACAACAACCTCTACATCAAGGTAAGTCAAGGTAATATTTTATTAATTGAATTTTATGTTGATGATATTATTTTTGGTAGTGATGATGACAGGTTAAGCCATAAATTTGCAAAAGTTATGCAGAATGAATTTGAAATTTCGTTACTTGGAGAACTATCCTTCTTTTTGGGACTTTTGATACATCAAAGCAACCAAGGAATCTTTATTTCTCAAACCAAGTATATCAGAGAAGTGCTAAAGAGGTTCGGAATGGAAGATTGCAAACCAGTTGCAAGTTGAGAAAATATGATGATTCAAAGTCTACAAATCATAGGCAATACAGGTCAATGATTGACAGCCTACTATATGTGACAACATCTAGACTAGATGTAATGCAAGCAGTTGGACAGGTGGCACAATTTCAAGCAACACCAAAGGAGTCACATGTGTTAGCAGTGAAGAGGATTTTCAGATATCTCAAAGGAACATAAGAGTTTGTATTATGGTATCCAAAAGGAAAGGATCTATCACTTATTGCCTACACAGATGTATATTGGGCAGGCTTTATTGATGACCAATGAAGCACTAGTGGAGCAGTGTTCTACTTGGGTGAGTGTTTAATATCATGGCTAAGCAAGAAACAATCATCAATATCTTTATCTATAGTCGAGGTAGATTATATTGCAGCAACATCATGTTGTACACAGGTTCTTTGGATGAAATAAAATCTGACAGATATACAAGTTGAGTATGATGAGCCCATTCCAATTTATTGTGATAATACAAGTGCCATCAATATCTCAAAGAACCCAGTGATGCACTCCAAGATGAAGCACATTCCAATCAAGTATCACTTTCTACGGGAGCGGGTTGTAGAAAAGAACATCATAGTTGAGTATGTGGGCACAAAAGAACAAGTGGTATACATCTTCACAAAACCACTTCCACGAGAATCCTTTGAATATCTTCGCCAGAGACTTGGAGTTATTTCTACTCCAAAATGAATGATTTTTGAATGATTATTTTATATGTCTTAGATTTACACGAGGAAGTACCATAAGACGACAGTTCAGTTAGGGGGAGCAATCCCATATGGAAAGATACCTTTGCCATTGATGACAAAAGGGGGGAGATTTATCATATGCAGAGGATAGAGGCAGAGGATAGAGGCATGGTTCCAGGGGGAGAAGATTTATCAGATATAGAGGACAAAGGCATGGTTCCAGGGGGAGCATGAGTGATATGATTTCATTATTGCATCAGAGTGTTGCCATCAATACCAAAGGGGGAGATTGTTGATTAAGGTTGGTTGTCATTGATGTCAACCCTTGAAGAAAGCCCCGTAGCACAAGGTTTGGGTAATGGACCCAAGATTGTTTGATGTAAAGATGAATCATTATTGTCTTGTCATGGTTAATAAGAAGTAAATATGGATGAACTCCAAATTGGTCCACTTAATGTGAAAGCCCTCATGGGAATATTCTTTGAGGAGTGAGTTATCCTATAAGTATGGTTAGAGAAACCATGCTTAATTGTGGAATAATGAGATGAAGTATAGTGAATTTTTCAGTGAAACTATCCTATATGGATAGTGCTTGTCATGCCATTTCTAGTGGTATGTGGAACATCACATAACTCCTCACGGTTAGAGATTTATGACCATATGAAGTTAGAGAACCCCTCATGAGTCTTATAGAATCCCCCAAGGGTCAAAGTGCTTTGCAAAATAAATTATTTTAAATGAAGAAGCACTAAAATAAGGAAAGTGTAAGGCTACATGATGGTATAAATAAGAGGCAAAGCTCACTCATAAAAACACACTTGTACATATTGTATATCTATTTTCTTGTGTAAAGCTTATTGTAAATACTTGTGGATACATCTGAAGTGGCGAATGTCTGAGGTAGCACAAAGTGTTGACGACGAAATTCTTGGATTCACAGAAAACCCTATTTTATGAGGGGTACACAGGCTGTCTATGTATAGGGTGAGTACACATATGTAGGTTGTCTATGTATAGAGTGCGTACGTACGTAGGGTAGCTGTGTATAGGGTGTGTAAACGTACACAGACTGTTTGTGTATAGGGTGAGTACGTACGTAGGCTAGCTGTGTATAGGGTGAGTACATGTTGATAAAGCCATGAAACTTGAGAAGATGAAGGTGCAAAGGTTCTAGATTCTGAGATCAAGCTCCCAGGAAGGTCTAGAGTGCTCAGATACATCAGATCCATCCATTGGTTCAAAAGGTATGTCTTATTTCTATGAATAGTTGGATTTTGATGTATGCATGAGAAATGACAATGGAGATTTGAGGATTCTCCCTAGAGAGACTAGTGTCTACATGTGATCTTCTATATAAGTCATATATACAGAAATACAGTGCTAGTATATTTATCATTGATACTTCTTGTTGAAGCACATCTTGTATTTCTTGGCATATGGCTAAGAGTTTTTATGGTACATGGTTGAGATCTTGTATTTATTGATGTATTGAGAAGTTTAATATCAGAAAGGGGTTGATGACTAAGATCATGCGAGGGATATTATACTTGTTCATGATTACACATATCTATATGGAACATGAATAGTGAGAGACCTACTTGCCTTGAGTAGAGGTCATGTATGAGGATGCATGCTCAGGGTACAATTACAGTCTGTATACAGTGAAAGGTTACAGATCTATGTGAAAGAAGTTACAGAGGGTCAGAATTTTTCAAGTGAAAGGAAACCCTAGTTTCAGAAGGCATATGCAGGCTGTAGAACATATAGGGCATGTGTTCGTGATAAAAAATGCACTGGTAGTTTTGGAGTGTCTTCTCAACTTTTATTTAATATGCTCATTTCTAAAGTTTTTTGGCCATTATCTTAACTTCCAAGTCTTCATCAAAGCTCTATGTGATTGCTTTTACCTGCATTTCAGAGCATTGTCAGTGCTTCCTAAACCCTAGTTTTTTATGCCTTCTTATACTTTGAAATGAAATGAATATTTTATTTCTAAAAATTCCTAAGCGAACATGGTGTGTACATTAAAATGACTAAACATCAGACCGCACCATATAGTATCATATGTCTAATCCTACTATCAAAACTAGTGTATGGACCAAATCTTCAGGTTGAAGCCACAAATCCAACTGAGTCATATCATATAACCCACGGGCCCAAATCTCATACTAAGCCTACCATCTACAAGCCACAAGCTAAGTTATGTAGCCAATTCATGAATCAAGCTATGAATTGATCCACAGGTTGATAAATCAAGCAACACACAACACTGATTTCTATTTCATATGATTTATGTGCAAACACATTCAAATCAAGCAAAGCCCATGGGTTAAGCCACAAATCAAGTTATGAGTCCAACAGTGAATAAATCCATGTGCCAAGCTGTAAGGGTTTGGGTGTCTTACGTTCAGAAAATCCACAATCCAGGAAATGATGAAGCCAATAGCTAGATCTGGAGTAAGGAATAGTAGGAGGGCACCTCCTCTGATTTGGGAAAATGTTGGTTACCTGTAGATGTCATTGTATGTCTCTTTCTGATAAAATTTGACATCATAAAAAAGATTAATGACTTGTTGTTGTCGATATTGAGACTGGGTAACATGAGTATGGTTAGGATTTTTCCTTGTTTATAGATTATCATAGATATCTGAAGTAAGATGGAGATTCCAGGTCACGAATAAAGAAACAATGGGCATATTTAATTCACAATATTGGCAAGTGGGGGCGATGATAGCAATCTTTAATTTTTGGGAAAATATTGATACTATTAGAATCAACGCAAATGTTTGTTTTGTCTAATTTTCGCCAGACTCTACTGTTTACTTGTATTTGGATCTGTGTATAATCAAATATTGTTATAATCTTTGAAATATTTAAATACCGTGGTGTATTTGAGACTATGAGTAATCACAGGTTTTGGCCAACCTTGTCTCAGCTTCAATATATCCATGAAGTGTCATCTTTGCAAACATGGAGGGTCGTGTATTATAAATACACCAAGTCTTATAAATAAACCAATATGATAGAAAAGTTGTTGTTGAACATTTGCAGGTGTCAAGGGTAAAACATTGGATCAACATTTCATTTGTTGTAGCTACAGGATTGGGTTTTCTTCCTGACTATAACCTATAGGGGACGAGCATAGAGGAGTGCAAAAAACCTGTTATAGGTAGCTAATGAGAAGTTTTAGATCTGTTACTTTATTCCTAATTAAAGCATGACAATTGTATTGCATGGTAGAACAGGTCATTCAATTACACCTTTGTCATGGACATGTAGGATAAAATTGCTAAGTGAACTACATTCGATTTGTCTTATTTGCATGAATGCAGTCCTCGTAAATATGTACATGGAGACATCAAGCCCACAAATGTTATGTTGGATAAAAATATGCAGTCATATATCTCAAACTTTGGCATGGATTTTCTCATTTACATTACAGGCAGAGAACCTTGCTTAAGCGGTAGAAGCCCAAAGGAGCAGCCTTGAAGATCAGAAAGTTGGGAGAAAATGCGTTTTGCAATTTTGAAGATTAGTTTCAAAATAGAAATTTCAGTGGCTTAGGTGTTCTTTCACAACTGTCCTTAGCCACCAAAAGCAGAGCTTTCGATGGCTTACATGTTAAAATTATGGCTTTTTAGCCACCGAAAGCACAGAGAAGGGAAAAATGGTATTATTTTTGCATAGGTCTGACTTTTTCCGATCCAAACACGTAGAGGATGGTTTATAATGTTAGATAATAATTAAGGGCATAATTATTAAGGTTCTGTTTCAATTTTGGAGGTGCCAACGAGGTGAAGAAGATCATTTTGATTGTCTGTTTTTGGTAAAAAGTGACCTGTTTTGCCAAGGTGGCAATTTTGAATTTTCCCTCAAGATATGGAGATCTACTACATCTGTTGAAGACTATAAAGGACATGAAGATAATTTAGATAAGATATTGACCTATTAAATAGGATCTTTTCCTATTTTCATGAATCTATTTTGTCTATCTATTTTAAGTAAATTTGATCCAGTTTTCCAGGATCTGGAAATCTTTTGTAAAGGCTATAAATCTAAGAAATTTTGAAGGATTCAGGGGTTCAAGTCTGTATAGAGAGACCTTGATGCTATTGTAATAGACTTTCAGATACATAATACAAATCACAAGTTTCTTTCATTGTTGATGACAACTTTCCATTTCCTTTCTCTTTTTGTACTTTGATTCAAGTTTGTCTTAACTGCTAATGACTGTTATCTCATTTTGTCAGTTCATAAGCTTGATTTAATAGTAGTATACACTATCTTATTTGACCCATCACATGTGTGTTATGTTTAATAAGAATATATTTCTTCACCCACCACTCAGTTACTCATCTAATCATTAATTTTTGAAAGCATTGTCTCATTTGGTTATATACATTTGACTGTCTTGATACCAATCCAGTAGGTCAGTTATCCCATTTGATCCACACATAAACACAAAAACAATTTCTTCCTACATTTAAAGGAGAATATTGGGAGGTTCCGTCTAAACATCTGTTAGATTTCCATGAGTTTATTCGTGAACGTCAGATTGTGCACTAGGATGTCAAGATCAAGATTTTGAGATTTTCATTGAAAGGAGCATCCCTTAACTGGTGTAGATCTCTTTCAACTGCCAATATCATCTCTTTGAAAGTTTTTCATGATGCATTCAATTTGTTTTGTAAAGATGATTTTTCAGCTGATGTCCTTCTTCCAGAATGTTGTCATGAATATGATTTGTTTTGTCAAATTAATGGACATGAAAAGTATGATTGTGCTGAAAAGTATGTGGCTGAAGAGGATACTTTTCATAAGGATCCAAAGGTTCTAGATGACCTCCATTTTGACATCAAGTTTGTAGATACTTTTGAAATCATATCAAATGTACCTATTGTTTCTAATTTGCATAAAGACCAGGTCAGTTCTTTTGAAATCTCAGATAAAAATGAGCAGATTAATAGATTGGCATGTGAAGGATTTGAATCTGCAACAAATATTGAGGGCAACCCTCAGCTTCCAAATTTGCAGACAAAGGAATATTGCAGTAATCATGAGGAACATAATTTGTAGAAATCATCTTATCTTCATAGGGAAGATCAAGAGCACTATCTTCCTTTTGAACCCTTTGTTTCAGTTTTTGATATAAAGGCTATTGATGATGAGGAAGGAAGTGATATAGAAGATCAAGAATATATTACTTCTTCTCTCTCAGAAATTGTTAGCTGCAATAGGCCAACACATCATAGTGATGGATTCAAATCACAAGGATATGATGAAGGGGAACAAAAAAGTTTAGATCGTCAGTTGATCATACATTTTTCTGCATCAAATACTAAGCAGTCCACATTCAACATGGAGTTCACTGAAATCCATCATCATAAGTACTTCAATTTTCAGCTAGAACAACAACTTAAAGAGGTATTTCTTTTTTATTTTGATGATCCTATTACAGATTATTTGGAGATTATGAGAAACTTAAATATCAAAATATTTTTGTCAGGAGAAGGACAATTCTGTCATCTTTTCCAATTGCATTTCTACTTGTTATGGTTTCTTATATTTTTGGGGTCAATATCAATCATGATGTCAGTAAATCAGTTTCTTACATAGCTTCATTGGAAGCATGACTTCACTTGATAAGAGGTAGTACAGTTGGTTAGTATAGGAGTAGGAAGGAAAATAATCTCGCTCTATGAGAAGATAGATTGCTTTCAGTTTTCTTGAATAAGCAGAGCAGGCTACAGGCAGGTCATAGGTTTGAGGAGATCAATTGTAATGGCCATGTGACTCTATGCCCAATGGGAAGGGACATATGACTCCATGCCCAATGGTAAAGGCTAGATGACTCCATGCCCAATGGTAAGGGCCAGATGACTCCATGCCCAATGGTAAAGGCGACTGGAACTACTAGGTTCTTGGAAACCTCGCAGGGAGGTTACCATCCCAGTTGGAGCCAGATGTTAGTGATAAAAAATGCACCGGTATTTTTGGAGTGTCTTTTCAACTTTTATTTAATACGCTCATTTCTAAATTTTTCTGGCCAGTATCTTAACTTCCAGGTCTTCATCAAAGCTCTATGTGATCTCTTTTACCTGCATTTCAAAGCATTGTTAGTGCTTCCTAAACCCTAGTATTTTTTATGCCTTCTTATACTTTGAAATGAAATGAATATTTTATTTCTAAAAATTCCTAAGCAAACGTGGCGTGTACTTTAAAATTGCTAAACATCAAACCACACCATATAGTATCATAAGTCTAATCCTACTATCAAAACTAGTGTATGGACCAAAGATTCAGGTTGAAGCCACGAATCCAGCTGAGTCATATCATATAACCCACGGGACCAACTCTCATACTAAGCCTACCATCTACAAGGCATGAGATAAGTTATGTAGCCAATTCATGAATCAAGCTACGAATTCATCCACAGGTTGATACATCAAGCCACACGCAGCACTGATTTCTATTTAATATGATTTATGTGAAAACACATTCAAATCAAGCCAAGCCCACGGATTAAGCCACAAATCAACTTATGAGTCCAGCTGTGAATAAATTCATGCGCCAAGATGTAAGGGCTTGGGTGTCTTACGTTCAAAAAATCAACAATCCGGGAAATGATGAAGCCAATAGATAGATCTGGAGTAAGGAATAGCAGGAGGGTGCCTCCTCTACTTTGGGAAAATGTTGGTTACCCGTAGATGTCATTGTATGCCTGTTTCTGATAAAATTTGGCATCATAAAAAAAATTAATGACTTGCTTCTATCGATATTGGGACTGGGTAACATGAGTATGGTTAGGCTTTTTCTTTGTTTATAGATTATCATAGATCTTTAAAGTAAGATGGACATTCCAGGTCATGAATAAAGCAACAACAGACAGATTTAATTCACAATATTGGCAAGTGGGGGTGATGATAGAAATATTTAATTTTTTGGAAAATATTGATACTATCATCATGAACACAAATGTTTGTTCTGTCTAATTTTCGCCAGACTCTACTGTTTACTTGTATTTGGATCTGTGTATCATCAGATATTGTTATAATATATGAAATGTTTAAATATCATGGTGTATTTTGACAGATCCATGATACAGGTGCCAACTTCAAACATGGAGGGCCATGTCTTATAAATACACCAATATGATAGACAAGTTGTTGTTGAAAATTTGCAGGTGTCAAGGGGAAAACATTGGATCAACATTTCATTTGTGGAAGCTACAGGATTGGGTTTTCTGCCTGACTATAGCCTAAAGGGGACAAGCATAGAGGAATGGAAAAAACCTATTATAGGTAGTTGATGAGAATTTTTAGATCTGTTACTTTATTCCTAATTAAATCTTCGAAATTGTATTGCACGATAGAGCGGGTCATTCAGTTACACCTCTGTCATGGGCATGTAGGATAAAATTGCTAAGTGAACTACATTCGATTTGTCTTATCTGCATGAATGCAGTCCTCGTAAATATGTACATGGAGAAATCAAGCACAAAAATGTTCTGTTGGCTAACAATATACATTCATATATCTCAAGCTTTGGCCTGGATTGTCTCATTTACATTACAGGCAAAGAACCTTGCTCAAGTTGCAGAAGCCGAAAGGAGAAACCTTGAAGATCAAAAAGCTAGGAGAAAATAAAATTTTCAATTTTGAAGATTAGTTTCAAAAAAAAAAAATCAGTGGCTTAGGCATGCTTTCACAACTATCCTTAGCCATCGAAAGCAGAGCTTTCAGTGGCTTACAAGTTAGAATTCTGGCTTTTTAGCCACCGAAAGCACAGAGAAGGGAAGAATGGTATTCTTTTTGCATAGATCTAACTTTTGTCGATCCAAACACCTCAAGGATGGTTTCTAATGTTAGATAATAATTAAGGGCATCATTATTAAGGTTCTATTTCAATTTTGGAGGTGCCAGTGAGGTGAAGAAGATCATTTTGCTTGTCTATTTTTGGTAAAAAATGCCCTGTTTTGCCAAGGTGGAAATTTCGAATTTTCCCTCAAGCTATGGAGATCTACTATAGTTGTTGAAGACTATAAAGGAAATGAAGATCATTTAGATAATATATTGACCTATTAAATAGGATCTTTTCCTATTTTCATGAATCTATTTTGTTTATCTATTTTAACTAAATTTGATCCAGTTTTCCAAGATCTAGAAATATTTTGTAAAGGCTATAAAGCCAAGAACTTTTGAAGGATTCAGGGGTTCAAGTCTGGATAGAGAGACCTTGATGCTATTGTAATAGACTTTCAGATATATAATACAAATCACAGTTTTATTTTATTTTTGATGACAAATTTCCATTTCCTTTCTCTTTCTGTAGTTTGACTCAAGTTTGTCTTAACTGCTAATGATTGTTATCTCATTTTTCCAGTTCATAAGCTTGATTTAATAGTAATATACACTATCTTATTTGACCCATCACATGTGTGTTCTGGTTAATACACATAGCTTTATTTACCCACCACTCAGTTACTCATCTGATCATTAATTCTTGAAAGCATTGTCTCATTTGGTTATATACATTTGACTGTCTTGATACCAATACAGTAGGTCAGTTATCCCATTTGATCCACACATAAACAAAAAAAAAATTACACTTTAAGTTACCAAGATTCTTTAAGATACAACCTGAGAAGGACTCTTGGAGAGATAACAACGTGTACATACACGAGTTGCATAACAGATAGGGCATGTACATACGCGGGCTGCATCACTACAAGTCACGTATCTGTTTTATTTTTGTAGATACATGTTCAGTTCAGGTACAAATTGATTACAGGGAAGTTTTACAGATTGGATATAGGTCAGTGGTACGGGTTGATATAGTTGTACAACAATATATCTCATAGTGACAGGTTGACAGTGGTTCCATCATTCTACTTCTACTTCAGGGTGGCAGGATGGGGCAAGGATAGGTGGTTGTAGCCACCTTCTATTTTTAACTAGAGAACATAGGGGGTTTTACCCTCCTTCAGGTTGTAGCCAGAGAATTGGGGAGTTGGAGCTTCCCTCAGGTTGTATCCTTAGAAACTAGGGGGTTGGATCCTCCTTCTAGTTGCAGCTGGAAAACAAAGGAAGTTGGTGCTTCCAATGAATGTAATTCTTCAAGACATATAAGAAAAGGATTATGTGGTTTTCTCCTAATTTGGGTTTCCAAATAAAACACCAGTGTACTGTGTATGTGTGTGATTGTTCATTTCTTATTGCTCATTATTGGATAATAATACTACATTGATATAACACTTGGATCATTTTGGATATAAAGGATTATAATTTCACTATTACTGATTCACCCCCCTCTCATTAATCCAACAAAAAACACATGAAAATACCCTTGTAGAGATATCAAGAGGAAAAAGTGGCAATAGAATCCCATATTGGATTAAATCCCTAGAACTTCCAACTATGAGGTTAGATTTTTTTAATTATGTAAGTCAATAGAGAATTTCCCATTATGGGTACTATACCTTCTTTTTTGTTCATAAATTGATTTTAAGGTGTACCTTAAGTTAGAGGGTTGTTTAAGCTCTTATAAAAGTTCAAATTTTTACTAAAAAAAGTAAAGACTATTGTCCCAAATCTAAAATATTAAACCACAAATATAAACCAAATAACTATAAACAAAATTTATATTGTATCTATAAGGAAGATAATGGAATATGTGATTAAAGGTTGTAGATATAATGGGAAGATAACCATGTTAATAGTTTGGTTGTCATTGATGTCAACCCTTGCAGAAGCCCCGATGATGTGGTTTTGGTACCTGAAGTTGAATGAGGAATTTTGACATGACAGGTAGAGTAAATTCAGGCAAGACACTCATATATGGATAATAATCGTTGTTCCATTTCCGGTGGTATGTGAAATGCCACGTAGTTCCTCATGGTTAGGGAGTTATGGCCTTGAGAAGTTGTAATCCCCAAAGAGTGGTCAAGAAGACCCTAGTTGGTTACAAGTCCTTAAGGAAACGGTAAAGTTGTTGTAACAAGAAAACCCTAGAAGCACTAAATTAAGGAGAGGCATTACCTAACACAAGTATAAATACACCTGAAGGAGTCATTCACATCTACACTCACACATTCATTCATTGATTATCTATCTTGTGAACTAGTGATATGTTTTCTAAGGGTGTGATGGTATTTTCTGAGGAAGGTTGAAGGTGAAAGTCTCATAGTTGCAACAAACATGAGTAACCCTACTTTCTGAGGTATTCGTGGGTTACAGGTTAGAAGGGCATGGATGCACATGGGATATAGTAGAGAAAGATGTGAATATCTACTGGTAGTAGAGGAGAAGGTCATGGATCTATGAAATGCCCATGAAAGATTGAATAAATGTTGGTACCAGGTCCTTGAAGTCTGAAGGAAGTCTACATGTCAAAATATCTAAGTTTTAGGTCATCTACAGAGGTATTGGTATGGTTGTATGCTTGTTTTGATGGTTTCTTTTTGTCATTATATGGTGTATGCTTGAGGCATGCTTGGTATGGTTGGTTTGGTATTTGGATATGGTATATCTTGGTTTCTTGGATGCATGAGGAGAAATCATATATATGATTCAATATATGACACGATTGTTATAGTTCATATCATTGAGTTCATGTTGTATGGTGGCATATGCATGAGGGACATGTATTGGTTTTTTGAGATACTTCATTGATGATATCGTACATGTTGTATTCATGGTTGATGTTATGGTTTATGATTGATGCATGTTATAGTTCACATGTTGGTACATAGTTGATGTTGATACTGAGAGGGGGGTGAATCAGTATCAAATACAATTTAAAAACCTTTTTCAACTTATACTTAAACCATTCAATTATATCCAATGAGAAATGAACAACAGTATAAGAGTTACACCAATACACAACAATACACCATGCACAATATATGAGAAATAATCAATAGTTTTTGTTCAAGGGAAGTAATGACTTCCAAAGGTAGCTACAACTTCCAAATGTAGAGGGAGGGATAAACCTCTAAGAGGAAGATACAATCCTCCAATATCAAGAGAGATTTGAACTATCCATCATTTCCCCTTCCTTCCACCCAGGAATATATGAGAGATATTAAAACTTTACATTAAATCATCACCATCAACCAATCATCACATAGAACCTGATAATGCTTCCTGAGACTTCTTCAATTTCTACAATTCTTCAATTATTGGAGTACTCTTATCCTATAGATAATATTACTCAATGTATTCTCTGAAACTCCTCAAATTTTCAATCCTTGAATCCTCCCCAAAAAGAGGTTATAGAAAGAATGGTAGACTTTATTCAATTCTGGTCTATTCAAAAGACCCAACTTGTACAGCATGCCCCGTGCTCAATATTTAACATCCGATTTTGAAACTCTCACAAAAGAAACTTAAGTCCGTACTATTTATAATGGAAGTGGTCCCACTTCATTTGGATTTTTTATGAAGAAGTTATGACTATTTTACCCGGAACACCTGCTTATTGACTAGCTTCAGGACTAGTCACAAACCCTATCTTCCACAGAGTGTATCTCCATAATTATATCGAATCAAGAGATGAAATTTTTACCACAGGTACCTAGATATGTCTTCTCAATACCATAGTGATTTCACCATCTGAATAATTCTAGAAATAAAGGTATAGAAAAAATGGTAAGATGACCTGAAAATGACATACCTTAGAACACATCACCAAAAGACTTCATCCTCCCTTGAAATCCGACCTTCTTTTACTTCTTATTTCCTATGAAATTCGACTTGTCTCAAATGAATGTATAATGATGTTTATTTATACCATTTATGTCACTTCCTTTTAACATTAGGGCTGACCTAACACTTTCTTATTTTGTAATTCTTTTCTTTAATTATTTTCAGGGCCTACATGTACTTCCTTCTTCAATTCACTTTGTCATCTTCAAAAATTCATTTCTCCTTGTTGGCGATGGAAGTCACTCTTGGATTGCAACAGGAGAAGAGCCCGATGCCCATCAGTTTATGTCATGATTTTTTTATAAAAGGGGTGATTGAATGGAATTTAACTCAAAACAATGTTGTTCTAACTCCGAAACTAGGCCAGACATGCATGGGCAAGTGAGGTATTAGATAAACTTAAGACAATGAGTTGTAGTAAGGGTGAGTAGGGGGAAGACTTGTATAAGAGAACTGCAAAGGTCTATCGTAAACATCAGGTTTCTAACAGACTGTAGGAGAAAACATCTAAACGCAAGATCTTCTCACATTCAAACGCAAAAAACCAGAGAATACAACAATGCAACAATAAATCCTTTATCGTAACATAATTGCAATAATTCATGTGAATCAGTCAATCATAAACTCCCTCAGTATGAGGTGAAAACTAGATGGGATAAGGAAAATTGTCTTTCATTAAACAATAAATCTTACATACAGATGCATAACTAGAGAACTAGAGTGTATGTTAAAACTTTACAATCGGGAGCTTCGCTCTACCATTGATCCTTACAAAAATGGAGAGAACACCTACATATATTCACAAAAACAACAACAACAACAAAAACAAGATGCTGCATTAAAAAAATTATGTCTGCATGTCTTCTGACAGTCTGCACATGCAGACTTTGGCCGATCGTGCACCAAAGACAGACACTATCAGATTTCAAACTATCCTGCTGCAGATGAATCGACCATCTTTAGTCTTTTGCTGGACTTTCTTTTTATGGCGGAGATGATTCTCAGCCACCAACAACAACCACAATAACTTCTTTCTTGGGACTAGGGACAACCTCGGTCAACCCTACCTTTTGGGACGTGGAGGTCTCCTAATGGTGCCACCTGGATCAGCTGAATGGTCTCTCTTTGGATAGTGCTTCGCTAGACTACTGCGAGGGACCCCTATGGCCGATGTGAAAAAGGGTATGATGGGAGAGATGGCGTCAACATGGTGGAGGTGGTGGAGAGGAAACGAGAGCGGTGACATAAGCTAAGTAATTCCACGCGGTCTGAAAAGGAAAGAGGAGGAAGGTGTGTGGAGTGCGGGGGTATAGGTGGACACAGAGTAAAAGGAATGATCATACAGGTGGAGGTGACTGGGAGTGAGAGGGACACATGGCAGGAGACGAGAGGGAAATGAGCTGAGGAGGGGCCATGTGGATGGAAAGAGGGAAGTTGGACAGATGATAGGGGAAGAGGGTGGTGGTAGGTGGAGAATAGGTGGCAACGTGGAGGACGACTCAGACAGTGACACGACAGGAAGGGGGGCCCGCTAGAGTAAAATTCCATTCTGGACCCCCCCCTCCATTAAAGGAAGAATCGATGGGGGGGTCCGGAATTCAATACAGACCGTAGATTTAAGCACCGAGAATTGGGCCATCCAGATGCGCTCATAAATTAACTCCGATTCCGGATGCCCCCCTTATCATTAAAGCCATAATGACGAAGGGGGTGCAGAATTGGACTTCGTTTGTGAATTTGAGTGCCTGGATCACGACCGTCCAGATCTGCGCCCTCTTTAAATTAAATGTGCCCGAGACTCGCTGATGGATGAATGACTAAGATGAACTTGTCACTTTCATCATGAAAATCCCGAAGGGCCCCACTCGTGGCTCAGCTATTGCGCCGTGTGTCCTTCAGATGGATGGTCGAGATGGTATTTGATGTTAGGAGAGGGCTGCCTCCATTACCAGGATCGCTTGACGTGACTGGGTGCTAGGAACATAGGCTTAGCTTCAAAGGCTCTTATCGACATTTCGGGGTTCGGGGTTTCGAGATGTGAGATGATGAGGGACTTTTACCCCTCGAACTCTCGAATGTCGATATGCCGATGTGACTAGATCTTGCGCCATGCGTCATTGGATCAGACGACCTAGATTTAGTCTTGAAATATAGGTGCTTTCTCTGACGCTATATATCGGGTAACTTGGTAGCCCCTAAATCCCGATGATTGTTGATCTGCTTCATCGCGTGATCCTTATCGTTGAAATAAGACTTCTCGCTCGCTTGATTTAAGCCTGAAATGGACTTCTTCATTGAGCTGCGCTCGACGCTTATGGCTGTGGCCTTTGAATAAAACTCATCTGACCGGTTTTCAAAACCCCACTTCTATGCGTTTACACCAGAGGCCTAAAATCGGAGAGGAAAACACCCCTATACAAGAAATGTTGCTAACATTAGGCTCCATGGGGGATAGAGTCATCCCTGTGATGCTCTAAGGATTCATTTTGCAGTCCCAGTGCCTTGCTATTGGGCTATGGAGTTAAGCTCAAAACATCCCGCTTCTGAAAATATAGGCCGAAAAGTAAAGCAAAGCAAACAAAGCTACATGCTCAAAGGAGCTTATTTATATACATTCCTAATGCTAATAAAAAATATTTTACATGGGACTAGGTGAAAGCAGACTTCCACCATAGCCATTCAAGCAACTTCCTGGATAGAATCTCCTTCCTTCTATCGATGATCACCAGCAGATGGTGTAACCGTGACAACAAAACGGCTACACTCTTCAACTTCTCCTCACAGGATGAAGTTGATATGAAATAGGGTGGCTCCAAGGCATAAAGGGCATGCCACTCCATGTATTTGTTGACAGGGTCATAGAATGAGTGGCGAATTTCATAAAATTGGTGACGGGCAGCCTCCTCTACTACACAGCTATTCCCATGTGGCTGAATATCTCTGACAAGCATAGGTGAGTGGACAACTGTCGTAGGCTCACTGATCTTGGGAGGTGGCTGCTTGCTGACTGGCTCTGGATAGAAAAAGAAATGTGCACTTAACTGCTCTTATGAATGACTGGGATGGCTGATTTCCTCAAGATACTTTTCTTTAGTGGACAGAGGATAAGGCTCTGCGGTATGCTTCTTACCAGAATGATCATCAAAGCTGGGTGAGCACAAAACTCTCCCATCTTGTAGAAAAGGAACGATCTCTCGATCCTTCGATTCAATCCCAAATGTAAATACGTCATGGGAAATATCGTGAAGGAAAAGAGAAGATTCCTCTTCCACAATGGCTTCTTCTTTTAAATCTGAGACAACAGACTCATCAGGGGAAGAAACTAACACAGCTATGAAATCTTCAATAACCTCCTCAAAAGAGCTGCTAAGAACATGTGCCTCAAGGACCGGAAAACCCTCTCCGTTGCCTTCAGATTGCAACCTTGCATGTTGGGCAGTGAGATATTTCACCTACTCTATCACTTCACTCAGAGCATCTTCTTCCCCTAGTCTTCTATCCTTACAACCCTCATCATTACAACCTCCATCTGACATAATCATATCTGGGAGGATTTCTTCTTCTTGGCTCTCCCATGGGTTAGATTCATAATGACCATAAACAGGACCCATGGGAAAGTTTTTTTCATAATCGCCCTCAGTAGAGCTGCTAAGGGCATCTGCTTCAAAGGATGGGAAATCCTCAGCACATTGTTCAACTTCCCACCTGTCAAGTCTGGAAGTGATAGATTTTATCAGTTCCATAACTCTGCCTGAAGCATCTTCTTCCTCCCTGGGATCTTCATAATCATCCATTGTAGAGATACCAAAATCATCTTCTTCAAAGGGTGGACAATCCTCTGCACATCGCTCAGCCTCCCACCTGTCAAGTCTGGTAGCGATAGATTTTATCAGCTCCATAACTCCACCTGAAGCATCTTCTTACTCCCTAGGATATTCATAATCATCCATTGTAGAGATACCAAAATCATCTTCTTCAAAGGGTGGAAAATCCTCTGCACATCGCTCAGCTTCCCACCTGTCAAGTCTGGTAGAGATAGATTTTATCAGCTCCATAACTCCGCCCGAAGCAGACGAATGGGGAGGAGAAAGGACTGATTTCTGATCCAGGTCATCAGGATCATCCTCATAGCCTACATAAGAGACAACTCTATCGTGTATACATTTGTTGTAGTATCCCTCACAACAGCTATGAAAAATCAACTCAGAGGGATAAAGCTCCTGACAATAGGCAGTGAAGGCTGCATGGAATTCACTGAGTGAAGAAATGCTAGTAGGGGGTAAAGAATGATACCATTTATGAGCATCCCCTGCGAACGAGAACATGAACATTTTCAGTAATACATCCTCATGATGTATCTCCCACTGATGCATGAGTTCATGAAACTCACTGAGGTGCTTAGCAGGGTTGTCCTCTTCACGTTTTCCAAATATGGGAAAATAATCGCCCCATTCATTCGGAGAAGGGACAACATTAGGAAAACCAGGAATAGCAGAAAAATTAAAAGGAGCAAACCTTCGAGCTAAGATTTTCTCCATTCCGAACCAGTGGAGTCACCAATCGATCCTTGAATCATGGAGTCGCCAGGTGAAAGATGCGCAACTTCGAATGTGTCTGGTCTGTTGGAAAATGTTTAATAGGTAGCATATGCTTGTCATTGATGGCAAGTACAGCAGTGATGATGGCTTGAGTACAGCAGCGATGATCAACACGAAAATAGAAGATAAGTCCAGGAAGATTGACTGATCGAAGACAATGCAACATTGACAAAATGATCGAAGGCCCGAGAAGCATTTCTGATCGTTGGATCTCATTCAAAATTCCTGAAAGAACGAGGGTTGTCAGATCAGAATATAGACAAGAAGAGCGCTGAACAAGAGGACAGATCTCAGACATTAGATCTGAGCACAGGGTCCGACCACCATTGGATCGAGGAGAACCTGCACGATCTTTAAAGTGCAAGGAGTAGAGGGCTCACAAAATCCCAAAAGCAGGAGGACCATCCATCTCAGGGGGTTATGTGGACCGTTGATTCGACTCCCTGTCGGAGTTTTGGGGATCGAGAGTTGGAGATGACGAGTAATATCATCCACAAAAATCCCAATTTCATGATATGAAAAATCACGACGTAATCTGAGCCATCAAATCAAGATCACATCTGGACCATCAATCAGAATCACGTCAGCAAACCATGATAGCTAGGAACACGTGGCACAACCAGGTAATGAAAAGTGTCAGACTGATTCAACATTCCAAGCACATGTAAGTCACGAATCAGGGTAACACGTGGTAGTTATTTAACACATGTGACGTCAGCAGACTTACACCATGTCGGAGTTTCGAGGATCGTGTGTTGGAGATGTAAAAGAACATTCACCACAGGAATGCCGAAATCGCGATATGCTAAATCATGATTTAATCGTGGACCGTTGGATCAAGAGGACATGTGGCGAAAGATCAGAGCACCATAAAGCTCCATCTCGGAGTTTCTCCTATTGCAACTTGGAGTGACGAGCACCTCCATCTAAGGATCAGCGAGATGCGAGATCACGAAAATATCCTCACCGTCAATACACCAAAAGACGTGGACCATTGATCTAAGATCCTTTTCAAAGTTTCGCCTATCACAACTTGGTGTGACAAGAACCTATATCGAAGGAATCGCGAGATGTGAATTCACGATGAGATCTGGATTGTAGAATCATCCAGATCGTGGACCGTTGATCTCAGCTCCATCTCGGAGTTTCACGGATCGCGACTTGGAGAGTCGAGATGATTCATCTCCAGATTCACGAAATGCGAAATTGCGAAAGCGCTTTATGCATAAGCGCTTGGTCATAGCCATGGTCATATAGAGGAAGGAGCTAGTGCTTTATGCATAAGCGCTTGGTCATAGCCATGGTCTCTGTATCGGAGCTTCGGAGATCTCGACATGAAGTGTCGAGACACTTGGCCACAGGAATGGAAAAATGCCGAAACCCGATTTAAAGGCAAGTTTAATAAAGTGCATCCAACAGTGCAGATAAACCTGAAAGATATCAGAGGGCTATTGTTGCACGACACAGTGAAACTGCTAGAAATCATTGATGGGTTCTACCAGAGGATGCAAAGAGACTTTGGTGTGATTTCTAGAGGAGCTGAAGAGTCACATGGAATCTGCCTATGGAATGAAGACTATTCATGGAGGAAATTGACATCTGGATAAGGGTTTGAGCTCGTAACTAAAATAGAAAGGATGAGCTCGACTGTAACAGAGAAGATGAAGAGTCTCAACTGCCAGAGAGAAAAAGGAATCTCGGCTTAACACCTAGTGATGATAGACACAGGGGTTGAACGGCCAGAGAAGTTGAAGAGTCGCAATGATGATCACGCAGAGCACTTGAGACGTGGAGGAGATTGGCATGGTATGAGCATGCAGAGGAATGGAGAATATTGCATGCACAAGATGCACAGAAGCCATATATACACAGTACAAAGAAGAGAAGCGGTTGCTATTGTTGTTGGAGTTTGCTGTGGTTTTTGTTGGTGAAGGTGATTCATGTGTGAAGAAGGAGGAGAGTGAAACCGCTGAATTGCACAGAAGAGGAACTGTGGAGTGAATGGACATGGCGCACAGATCATAAAAAGCAGAAGAACAGACAACGCAAGTCATGTGTGCAGAAAGGCAATGAGGCAGACAGAGCAATGAAATGCAGCAGAACAGTGATGAGTCTGGTAAGCCATTGTTGAACATCATATCACTGTAATAAGATTCAATAGAAAAGATTTATATTTCATGGTGGAAGGGAGGTGCTAGGGAGTACTGTTGTCCTCATAGGTTCAAGTGGGTTCTTGAACACAGGAAGTTGTAGCTTCCATCTGGTTGCAACCAGAGAAACCAGGGTGGCAGGGTGGTGCAAGGGAGAACTCTTGTTCTCTGTTATATAGGTTGGTGCCTGTATGATTGGAAGTTGGTGATTCCATCTAGTTGGTGCTGGAAACACTCAAGGAGTTGGTTCTTCCTTCTAGTTGGTGCTAGAGAAACCAGGGAGTTGGTGCTAGAGAAACCAGGGAGTTGGTGCTTCCTTCTAGTGGGTGCTAGAGAAAACAGAGAGTTGGTTCTCTCAGCAAGTAGTAGCTTGCAAAATAGAGGTTGTAGCCTCATTATGAGTTGGTGCTCATATGTATGATAATGTAAAGAATGTAACTATTACTTATCATATAAAGAAAAAGAGGTTTTTACCCTTTATGGGTTTCCTTAGGAAATATTTGTCTCTATGT
>ML784245.1:768634-818146 GCA_009831015.1 Picea engelmannii | reverse complement strand
TGTATATGTGCTGAAAGAAAATAGAGAAGAATGTCATCTAAGAAAACATGATGAAAGCTGGTTATGGCATAGGAGACTTGTACATCTAAACTTTGACCACTTAATCAAACTCAAAAACCTCGAGGCAGTAAAAGATCTTCCGAGAATATCAAAGCCCAAAGAGTCAATGTGTAAACCCTATCAAGTAGGGAAGCAAAACATGACACAGTTTAAGTCCAAGAGCTTTACTTCAACAGAAAAAGCACTCCAACTAGTTCATATGGATTTACGTAGACCATCAAGACAGGAAGGCACAGGGAAAGAAAACTACTTCATGTTGATTATCGATGATTACTCCAAACTTACATGGGTTGCCTTTCTCAAAGAAAAAGTTGAAGCATTTGAGAAGTTTAAAACATTTAAGGCTTTAACAGAGACTCAAACAGGCAAGAGGTTAAAGGCAGTAAGATCAGATCAGGGAGGAGAGTTTATGTCAAGAGACTTCAAGGAATTCTCCGATGAACATGGGATCAAGAGAGAATACACAATCGCAATAACTCCACAACAAAATGGAGTTGTTGAGAGGCAAAACATAACAGTGCAGGAAATGGCCAGGTCAATGATAAATGAGAAGAACATTGGTCAAACCTACTGGGTGGAATCCATACACACAGCAGTCCATGTGCTCAACAAAGCCCACCTCAGACCACAAAGTAACAAGACCCCTTATGAATTATGGTTTGGAAGACCTGCCTCAATCAAACACTTCAGAGTCTTTGGGAGTAAATTCTACATAAAGAATAATGATGAAAACCTCGACAAATATGATGATAGGGTTGATGAAGGTATCTTCTTAGGGTATGCTACAAACAATAAAGGATATAGATGATACAATAAGAGGTTTCATAAAATGGTTGACTGTATTGATGTAAAAATTGATGAAGGAATCCCAGCAAGAGAAGTATACAGTAATGAGTTTTCTACAGAAGACACAGATAAAGCTGAAGATGAACAGGTCCAATAATAAAAAAACAAAGACTCTGAATCAGATGAAGACTCAGACACTCAGACAGACTCAAATCAACAGTCAACTACAAATTCCTCCTCCGGAATCATTCAAAAAAATCATCCTGCAAGTCAGATAATTAGGGAAAAAGACAAAGGTGTACAAACCAGGAGAAAGCTAATCAAAACCACCGAACAATCTCATATAGCTCTCATATCCATGCTGGAACCCAAGAATTTTAATGAAGCCAACAAAGATGATCATTGGGTCAAACAATGAATGAAGAACTTGATCAGATTGAGAAAAACAATACATGGGAGATGGTTCAAAGACCCGAAGGTAAAAACGTCATTGGCTCCAAATGGATCTTTAAGAATAAGTTGAATGAGAAAGGACAAGTTATCAGGAATAAAGTGAGGTTAGTCTATAAAGGCTATGCTCAGATAGAAGGAATGGATTTTGATGAAACATTTGCGCCCGTAGAAAGATTAGAATCTATCAGAATGTTTCTTGCCTATGCTTGTCATAAAAGGTTTAAAGTCTATCAAATGGATGTCAAGTCAGCCTTTCTCAATGGAGATTTAAGTGAAGAAGTCTATATGGAACAACCAGAGGATTTCAAATTGTATGATAACTCTGACTTAGTATGCAAGTTGAAGAAAGCTTTATATGGTTTAAAACAAGCCCCTCGAGCCTGGTATCACAGATTGGATACATATCTCAAAAACAAAGGGTTCAAGAGAGGAACAACCGACAACAATCTGTATATTAAGATAGAGGATAATTATTTTCTCATCGTACTAGTCTATGTAGATGACATCATCTTTGGATGTAATAAGGATTCACTGGTACAATGGTTTGCTTCTGCCATGGAGTCTGAGTTTGAAATGTCTATGATAGGAGAACTGTCATTTTTCCTTGGTCTGCAAATTACTTAGAGGCCCGAAGGGATGTTCATTTCTCAAGAAAAATACCTAAGAGAAATGATGAAAAGGTTTCAAATGGAAGATTCTAAACCTGTGGGTACACCTATGGTAACTGGATATAAACTAAGCATGTATGATGATTCACCTAATGTTGATCAAATCTCATATCGATCAATGATAGGAAGCCTGTTGTATATCACAGCATCTCGCCCAGACATAATGCATTCTGTAGGAATGGTAGGAAGATATCAGGCTGCACCTAAACAGAGTCATTTGCAAGCTTTCAAAAGGATATTCAGGTATTTGAAAGAGACAATGACTTATGGTCTGTGGTATCCCAAAAATCAAAGTCTTCAGTTGACTGCTTATTCAGATGCAGATTGGGCAAACTGTGTTGATGAGAGAAAAAGCACCAGTGGAGAAGCATTCTTCTTGGGTGACTCCTTAGTAGCATGGATTAGTAAAAAGAAAGGCTCCATTTCTTTATCAACCACAGAGGCAGAGTACATTGTTGCTGCTACCTGTTGCACTCAGGTATTATGGATGATTCAGACACTTGCATACTTAGAGGTAAAATACACTGCACCGATCCCAATTCATTGTGATAACACTAGTGCCATCAGTGTGTCTAAAAATCCTGTCTTCCACTCCAAGACAAAACATATTCCCATAAAATATCATTTTCTGTGAGAGCAGGCACCAATCAGATTGTTCAGGTCCATTACATTCCCACTACAGAACAAGTTGCAGACATCTTTACTAAGCCCCTAGCCAAGACACCGTTTGAATATCTCAGACAAAAGTTGGGTGCCATTTAGTTTCACACCTAAAAGAGTCCATCTTGTTAGGGGGAGATTTGTATTGTTTGAATATCTAATGCCTCCTAAAATTACTGCAATAGCTCAGGGGGAGCATGCCTCTTCTTTGACATTGATGTCAAAGGGGGAGAAAAGAATTTGGGTGCCTTAGGGGTGCCTTAGTTTCCATCAATGCCAAAGGGGGAGATTGTTGGAAAACGTTTAACAGGTAGAATATGCTTGTCATTGATGGCAAGTACAACAGTGATGATGGCTTGAGTACAACAGCGATGATCAACAGGAAAATAGAAGATAAGTCTAGGAAGATTGAATGATCGAAGGAAACACAACATTGACAAAATGATCGAAGGCCCGAGAAGAATTTCTGATCATTGGATCTCATTCAAAATTCCCGAAAGAAAGAGGGTCATTAGATCAGAATATAGACAAGAAGAGCATTGAATAGGAGGACAGATCTCATACGTTAGATCTGAGCGCAGGGTCTGACCACCGTTGGATCGAGGAGAACCTGCACGATCTTTAAATTGCAAGGAGTAGAGGGCTCACAAAATCCCGAAAGCAGGAGGACAGTCCATCTCAGGCGGTTATGTGGACCGTTGATCCGACTCCCTGTCATAGTTTCGGGGATCGAGATTTGGAGATGAAAAGTAATATCATCCACAGAAATCCTGATTTCACGATATGCAAAATCGCGACGTAATCTGAGCTGTCAAATCAAGATCACATATGGACCGTCGATCCAACTCACGTCAGCAAACCATGATAGTTAGGAACACGTGGCACAACCAGATAATGACAAGTGTTAGATTGATTCAACATTTCAAGCACATGTAAGTCACGAATCAGGGTAACACGTAGCAGTTATTTAACACATGTGACGTCAGCAGACTTACAACATGTTGGAGTTTCGAGGATCATGTGTTGGAGATGTAAAAGAACATTCACCATAGGAATGTCGAAATCGTGATATGCTAAATCATGATTTAATCGTGGACCGTTATATCAAGAGGACGCATGGTGAAAGATCAGAGCACCATAAAGCTCCATCTCGGAGTTTCGCCTATCGCAACTTGGAGTGACGAGCACCTCCGTCTAAGGATCAGCGAGATCCGAGATCACGAAAAGATCCTGACCGTCAATACACCAAAAGACGTGGACCGTTGATCTAAGCTCCTTTTCGAAGTTTCGCCTATCGCGACTTGGTGTGACAAGAACCTCTATCGAAGGAACTGCGAGATGCGAATTCATGATGAGATCTGGACTGTAGAATCATCGAGATCGTGGACCGTTGATCTCAACTCCATCTTGGAGTTTCATGGATCGTGACTTGGAGAGTCGATATGATTCATCTCCAGATTCACGAAATGCAAAATCGCGAAAGTACTTTATGCATAAGCACTTGGTCATAGCCATGGTCATATAGAGGAAGGAGCTAGCATAGAAAAGCTATGTATCGGAGCTTCGGAGATCGCGACATGAAGTGTCGGAGAAATTTCGAAACCCGATTTAAAGGGAAGTTTAATAAAGTGCATCCAACAGTGCAGATAAACCTGAAAGAGATCGGAGGGCTACTGTTGTACGACACAGTGAAACTACTAGAAACCATTGATGGGTTCTACCAGAGGATGCGAAGAGACTTCGGTGTGATTTCCAGAGGAGCTGAAGAGTCACATGGAATCTGCCAGTGGAATGAAGACGATTCATGGAGGAAATTGACAGCTGGATAAGGGTTTGAGATCGTAACTAAAACAAAAAGGATGAGCTCGACTGTAACAAAGAAGATGAAGAGTCTCAACTGCCAGAGAGAAAAAGGAATCTTGGCTTAACACCTAGTGATGATAGACACAGGGGTTGAATGGCTAGAGAAGTTGAAGAGTCGTGATGATGATCACGCATAGCACTTGAGATGTGGAGGATATTGGCGTGGTATGAGCATGCAGAGGAATAGCGAATATTGCATGCACAAGATGCACAGAAGCCATATATACACGGTACAGAGAAGAGAAGCGGTTGCTGTTGCTGTTGGAGTTTGTTGTGGTTGTTGTTGGTGAAGGTGATTCATGTGTGAAGGAGGAGAGTGCAGCAGCTAAATTGCACAGAAGAGGAACTGTGGAGTGAATGGACATGGTGCACAGAGCATAAAAAGCAGAAGAACAGACAGTGTAAGTCATGTGTGCAGAAAGGCAATGAGGCAGACAGAGCAACGAAATGCAGCAGAACAATGATGAGTCTGGTAAGCCATTGTTGAACATCATATCACTGTAATAAGTTTCAGTAGAAAAGATTTATATTTTAGGGTGGAAGGGAGGTGCTATGGAGGAATTTTGTCCTCATAGGTTCAAGTGGGTGCTTGAACACAGGAAGTTGTAGCTTCCATCTGGTTGCAGCCAGAGAAACCAGGGTGGCGGGGTGGTGCAAGGGAGAACTCTTGTTCTCTATTATACAGGTTGGTGCCTGTATGATTGGAAGTTGGTGCTTCCATCCAATTGGTGCTGGAAACACTCAGGGAGTTGGTGCTTCCTTCTAGTTGGTGCTAGAGAAACCAGGGAGTTGGTGCTTCCTTCTAGTGGGTGCTAGAGAAAACAGAGAGTTGGTGCTCTCAGCAAGTAGCAGCTTGCAAAACAGAGGTTGTAGCCTCATTATGAGTTGGTGCTCATATGTATGATAATGTAAAGAATGTAACTATTACTTATCATATAAAGAAAAAGAGGTTTTTACCCTTTATGGGTTTCCTCAGGAAATATATGTCTCTATGTATCACATGTGTGTGTCACTGATGTTGAATATGCTATTGCTTACTTCCATGCACTATTGTGATTGTCCCTCAGTGTTTCTGCAAAGAGTTTAAAAGAAGCATAATTGTTTAAGCACAGTAACAACTGATTCACCCCCCCTCTCAGTTGTCCAACATGGTCCTTGTACACCATCAAAGGCCAGATCCTAACGTTGTTGTTACCCCAGGAAGCTTCTTAGGTTGAGAAGGCAGCTACTGAAACCTTCTCGAGAAATCTCATTAGGGTCAACTTTCAGGTGTTCTAACAGTAACCACAGCTGAAACAGTGATGTGGAAACCTCAGAGTCACCAGGTGCACAGTAGAAATCTTGAAGGGATTCGATGTTTGATGCACCTTCAGAATGAAAGGCTCAATGTCATTCTGCCCAGGGAAAATATTCAACTTCGTCCCCGACAACGGTGCCATAAATGTTGGCGACAGAAGTCACTCTTGGATTGTAGCAGGAGCAGAGCCCGACGCCCATCAGTTTATGTCACGATTTGTTTATAAAAGAGGTGATCGAATGGAAGTTAACTCAAAACAATGTTTTTCTAACTCCGAAACTAGGCCAAGCATGCATGGGCAAGTGAGGTCTTAGATAAACTTCAGACAGTGAGTTGTAGTAAGGGTGAGTAGGGGGAAGACTTGTATAAGAGAACTACAAAGGTCTGTCGTAAACATCAGGTTTCTAACAGATTGTAGAAGAAAACATCTAAACGCAAGATCATCTCACATTTAAACGCAGAAAACTGAAGAATACAACAATGCAACAATAAATCCTTTATCGTAACATAATTGCAATAATTCATGTGAATCAGTCAATCATGAACTACCTCAGTATGAGATGAAAACTAGATGGGATAAGGAAATCTATCTGTCATTAAACAAGAAATCTTACATACAGATGCATAACCAGAGAACTAGAGTTTCTGTTAAAACTTTACAATCGGGAGCTTCGCTCTACCATCGATCCTTACAAAAATGGTGAAAACGCCTACATATACTCAAAACAACAACAACAACAAAAACAAGACGCTGCATTAAAAACATTGTGTCTGCAAGTCTTCTGACAGTCTGCGCATGCAGACTCTGGCCGATCGTGCACCCAAGACAGATGCTATCAAATTTCAGACTGTCCTGCTGTAGATGAATTGACCAGCTTAATTCCTTTGATGGACTTTATTTTTATGGCAGAGATGATGATCAACCACCAGCAACAACCACAATAACTGCTTTCTTGGGACTGGGGACAGCCTCGGTCATCCCTACCTTCTGAGACATGGAGGTCTCCTAATGGTGCCACCTAGATCAGCTGAACGATCTCTCTTTGGATACTGCTTCGCTGGACTATTGTGAGGGACCCCTATGGCGAATGTGAAAAAGGGTATCATGGGATCGATGACATCAACACGGTGGAGGCAATGGAGAGGAAACGAGAGCGGTGGCATAAGTTGAGGAATTCCACGCGGTCTGAAAAGGAAAGAGGATGAAGGTGTGTGGAGTGCGGGGGTACAAGTGGACACAGAGTAAAAGGAATGATCATACAGGTGGAGGTGACTGGGAGTGAGAGGGACACATGGCAGGAGACGAGAGGGTGATGAGCTGAGGAGGGGCCATGTGGATGGAAAGAGGGAAGTTGGACAGATGACGGGGGGAGAGGGTGGTGGTAGGTGGAGAACAGGTGGCGACGGGGAGGACGACTCAGACAGTGAAATGACAGGAAGGGGGTCCCTCTAGAGTGAAATTCCATTCCGGAACCCCCCCCTCCATTAAAGGCAGAACCGATGGGGGGGTCCGTAATTCAATACAGACCGTAGATATAAGCGCCGAGACTTGGGCCGTCCATATGCGCTCATACATTATCACCGATTCCGGACCCCCCTTCTCGTTAAAGCCAAAATGACGGAGGGGGCGCGGAATTGGACTTCATCCGTGAATTTGAGTGCCTGGATCATGATCATCTAGATCTACACCCTCTTTAAATTAAATGTGCCCGAGCCTCGCTAATGGATGAATGGTTGAGATGACCTCAACGCTTTCATCATGAAAATCCTGAAGGGCCCCACTCGTGGCTTAGCTATTGCGCCGTGTGTCCTTCATATGGACGGTCGAGATGGTATTTGATTTTAGGAGAGGGCTGCCTCCATTAGCAGGCTCGCTTGACATGACCAGGTGCTAGGACCATAGGCTTAGCTTCAAAGGTGCTTATGGGCGTTTCGGGGTTCGGGGTTTCGAGATGTGAGATGACGAGGTAATTTTACCCCTCGAACTCCCGAATGCCGATATGCAGATGTGACTAGATCTTGTGCCATGTGTCACTGGATCGGACGACCCAGATTTAGTCTTAAAATATAGGTGCTTTCTCTGATGCTATATATCAGGTAACTTGGTAGCCCCGAAATCCCGATGACCGTTGATCTACTTCGTCGCTTGATCCTTGTCGTTGAAATCAGACTGCTCGCTCGCTTGATTTAAGCCCGAAATGGGCTTCTTCTGTGAGCTACGCTCGACGCTTATGGCTACGTCCTTTGAATAAAACTCATCTAACCGGTTTTCAAAACCCCACTTCTATGCGTTTACACCAGAGGCCTAAAATCAGAGAGGAAAACACCCCTATACAAGAAATGTTGCTAACACTCCTCAACCATGAGGATCCACGTGACATGCCACATACCACCGGAAACAACATGATGTATACTATCCATTCATGGGTGTTGTATATGCATGTGCATTTTCCTTCATGTCCAAATACCTTTATCAATCTTGCGGTCCAAAACCTATGACTAGGGTTGACATCAATGACAACAACCAATCTTCCAACAGTTGATGCATGGTATGGTACATGCACACAGGTTGGATACAATGACATGTTGATGTGACAGTGGGAGTGATAGTGACAGTGAAAATAGTAGTGGCACTGACAGGGGAAGTGATTTTGGTAGTGACATGATCCAGATTTAGGAGCGAAATGAAATGTTTAACAAACTGAATACAATAAACAAAAAGATATGGAGAACAACAAAGATATCCAGTGAAAAATATCTTCTATTGAATAAATTAAATAGACTGAAACTATAAAATTGTAGAACTAAAACAACTTGCTTGAATGGTTGTAGCTATCTCTGAGAAGAGATGTGGCTTCTACACACATCCGTCTAAGAAGAATGATTACAATGAGGCTCTAGAATTTTTTTTAACATTACTCGTGAATTCCAAAACCCTAGACATACAAAAAACTAACCCTAGGAGATGAAATGCCAAACATTATGTGGCCCCTATGGGTAAGTTGGTACCTCAACTTCCCAAGGTCATAAATTTTTCATACAACCTTTGTTTTAGGCGCGTGATAGCCCATTGTAAAGGTATTTTTGAGAACTACACTTTACTCCATCAAAATATGAATTTGTCTATAGTTTGACTGTGGTGAGCCAAAAAACATTGTTTAGGGCCCCAAAATGACCCTGGAAGTATAGAAAGATGTGATGACATGAAAACATACAAAAACTCCAGTTGGATTAGGTGGGATCCCACCACTATCCACATGGAAGATGTGTAGGGATTCAAACAACCCCAGAAGTTTAGAACCCACAATTACAAAGAAGTAGAGAATAACATGATGAACTAAAAACTTTCAAGAGGAGCTAGTTGGAATAAGTGGGTGGCCACTAATATCCATCTGGATTAGTCCTCCCCCCTTTGAAATTAGTGGTCTCCATTGCATTGAATTCCACCATCAGGCGAGGAAACATCTTCTAAATTTTTCCCCAGGTGAGACACTTTCCTTGGTGTAGGAGTTGCCTTGCCTTGACAACTTGATAAAGTTGGATCCTCTACTGGCCCTTTCCCTTGACTTGTGTGTCCACTATCTGATCAGTGGATTCATGTTCCATGTAGTTAGGGTTTAGGTCTATTGGTGTCTTCTTTTCTACGATCTCTGAGGTGTCCAATAATGGTGGAAAATATGGTTGAAGGAGGTCCACATTGAACACAGGGTGCAAGCCAAGGAAGGGTGGAGTGTTGAGATCAAAATCATTGCTACCCACAACCTTGGTGATAGTGTAAGGCCCATAGTGAAGTGGGAGGAGATTTTTATGGGGACCTATAAGATGCTCTTTCTGCAAATGTAACTAGACCTTCTCTCCAACCTAAAACTGGTGCAGTAACCTGTGTTGATCATGGCGCTGCTTGTACTTAGCATTGGATTTCTACAAAATCTCATGGACTTGTTGGCAGATGTGTTGAATATGCTCAATGAATCCAGTGGTTTTTCCGGTCTCAGACTGAACATGGGAAGAGTCTGTCTGTGGATATTCAGCCAAAATGTGTTGAGGAACCTATTTTCCCGGTCGGAGATGATGGTCTATGGTATGCCAAAAGAAGAGCTTGGTAGTATCTGTACTTGTAATGTTCTTCTTGCAGCCTATGAGGATGTCCATATTCAAAAACCGATCAACAAACACAAATACACAATCATTGCCTTACTTGGTGGACGAAAGGCCAGACATGTAATCCATCAAGATGGATTCCCAAGGATTCTCGGGAGTAGGAAGAGGGGTGTATAAGCCTTGCTTCTTGATGGATAGACTGGTAATGGCACAGGAAGTGCAAGGTCTTATATACTTACAGAAGTCTTGTCGAAGTTTTGGTCGATAAAAATGTTTATCTAGAACAACCACAATTTTCTCCACGACAAAATGTCTTGCCATCCGACTGTAGTGGGATTCCCAAATCATCTTTGCACGCTCGTTTATAGGAACACAGATATGGCCCATATGGAATAATAATCCATCCTGAATGTGAAAATAAGTGACATTCGTGCATGTACCCAAGATATTATAGGTGGTGGAGAAGTCTGGATCTTGCTGATAAATTTGGAGCCAATTAGATGCCTCATGTCCATAGGAATGGAGCATAATGGTGAGTGCAGCGATGGGAGGTCGACTAAGGTAGTTAGTGACACAATTTGTGCTCCCTTTGTTATACTTTATGTTAAGGTGGAACTATTGCAAGTAGGTGGACCGCATTTTATGGAAGGTCGTTCTACAACTTCCCCTGTGTCTGTATGAACTGCAGAGGCTTGTGATCAGTGTGGATGATCATCTCCTTTCCCAGAATGTAATGTTTCCATTGACAACAGGCTTGTACAATGGAATACATTTCCTTATCATAGGTGGGGTATTTATGGACAATATATGAGAGTGTATCACTATGGTATGCCACCGAATGACCATGTTGAGTGAGAAATGATCCTACAAGATATTCAAATGCATTAGTCTCAATCTCAAATGGTTGTTGTAGATCGAGCAAGGAGAGTACTGGAGCTGAGAACAAGCGATGCTTCATATCATAAAATTCTCATTTTGGTTCTTTCCCCCATGTGAAAGTTTCCTTGCCACTGCCCTTGGTTACTTGGATGAGGGTTGTAACACCCTGTTTCCCCCGATATGTAAATATAACTATATTGGCCAAGAAATATGGCAAACTCGAAGGTGTGAATGTTTGATTTGATGGACCTTTGTATAAAAGGTTGATGAATGTATATTGTGTTATGAATATGTGTTGCATGACTTCTTGGAAGGGGAAGTTCTAAAAGAGACCATGATGGCTAATGAAAAGGTGGTGGAAGGGACCCATAATGGTTGTGTTAACTTCCACTGAACCAAGTACCATACTGGTTTTTACTTGCTCAAGACCAAAACAAATCTCTGAGCTAAGAATGAAATTTTGTCAGGATGGTAGGTGGGGAGGCTCCTCAAGAGTTAATGAGGGGATGGGGTGGACTGCCCATCCGTAAAGCTCTCAGACCTGACCACATATGGGTAAATTCGCGCCACATGCAATCTTGTAGAGGGATGCAATAAAGGAAGCATGGGGGGGTGGGCAGAGGAGGCAATGAATATCGCAGAGAAGAACCTAAGCTCTGGAATCAAATGGAGTTCTGAACATAGGGGAAGGAGAGTAACCTTCGTCGTTGTATATATTTTTGTAAAGGGTGAAGGAGAGTAACCTTCATCCCTAACTTTCATTGAATTGGAAGTAAGAGATTTAATCTCAGAGCATTGTGGTCTAAGCTCGGGGTTGGCCAGTGATAAATCCCTTGGGAGTGACTGAGCCTATGGTAGGGTGGAAACGAGTATCCCTCTCAACAGTCGCATCATGCCTTGTGGATCTGATAAGTGTTTTATGCCTTGTATTTTGAATTGAATATCATGGATACATGCACATGTTTATACACCCTTAAATGGTTTCTGTGTGGAATGATTTCCTAGTGTTTTAGATTGGAAGTAATGGATGCATGTGTATACTTATATGTCGTAGTTGGTTTCTATACAAAATGATTAAGTCCAGAGAATGCGTTCATTCCATTGAGAATCGTCTCATCTTCTTGAATCTCATGATGTTCTAATTTAATCCCTCAAAAGCACCTTCCCTAGGGAATTGCATCATATATTAGAGTTGGAGTAAGTTCCTTTGTATGTCTATCGCTACAGTAAACCCACGAGTTTACCTTGCCCCATTTTCATAGCTCCTAACTCGATGAGTTAGGAAGGAACTTCATTCAGTTCAGTAGCCTAAGGACTTTGAAACACACCCAAGCCCTTATCCAGAAACCCAACTAAGAGTAGGGATAATTTTCCCAAGAATCATCGGAAGGTTCAGGTGACCTAGGTCTAGGAACCCTGTGCAAGAAGGATTTAGTTTCAAAGGTTTCGGAGCCACGGAGGCTCGAAGCTCTGAGAGGTTAAATTTCATTTCCCGAGTTTAGAAAGGATATTGAGTCAAATCATCAAAAGGGAGTATCCTTTCATTTGGTAGACGAACAGACGAGATCCTTTCGGAAGTATCCCAGGTCTGTCAAGACCAATGGATCTAGAGGAGGAGCGCAGACATTAATGCCTCGACCCCTTCAGTATTCACAAGTAGCGATGGAACCGGGACCGTATATCCCAGGATCCATCGAGAGATACCTTGACCATCGATATTAACCCTTGTGTAGGCGAGAGAGTGGAATCGTCAAAGTCCCGAAAGTGTCGAAATAATCGGAACCGTCAACTGACAGAGGACACATGGTGAAGAATCTACGTTTCACTGACTCACTACTAAAGGAAGTCAAAGGGTAGAGTTTTGTGAACTCATGAGACCCGAACTTGCGATTTGATCTGAACCATTAGATCATAGGAGATCCATGAGCATTGATATGGGCGAGGGGATATCGGGAGTTCAGGGATCGAGCCTTTGAAAGATAGGCATTGGGTTGTGTTCCAAATTCACGAAATGTGAAGTCTCAATGAGTTTAGAGAATAAATCCCCAGGTTGTGGCGATCGATCATATGGGTGGAAGATTAAGGGAGGAGCTAATTGATATTGGGATTTCGGGGAGCGGAGAGTCAGAGCTGGCTCACGCTCATTATCCTGGTATGCGAAATTGCGATGCGATTACAACCGTCGATCGAGGGGATAGTGTAGGACTGTAGATCTGGATTTGGAGAGGAACCAGAGTTCAGGGATTCAGGGAAACAAGATTTAGGATTGACTCACATGCAGAAGTCTCGAGTCCTGAAATGCGAAGTGCCCTTTTTTTTCTTATAGGCATGCAATCACAACCTGTGGTTGCATAGGTGAGGCTCGTGCCTTATGCATCTTCACACTAGTGGGGTTTCAATAGAGCCTAAGGATCAAATAGTGGGATTTAAGCAAGAAATCAAAGAGCTAATCTAGCTCGTGGACAAGAAATTTTATTTAATTCTCGCACAAAGCGTGCGGGTGTTACAAATTGGTGTCAGAGCATGGTTACAACACTTGGCCTCTTTGGGCACATGGACGAGCACATTAAAAGGTGACATCTTACCTTAATTCCTTCCTAAAAAGGCTGGTTAATCCCTTATTATAGAAAGAATGACAACTTACTGTTGTGTGTGTATGCATTTAAGAAATATGAATTATGTGTTGGTTATGAATGAATGTAATGGTTTCTAACAACAAGTGTTTTGTTTGCATGCAAGCGGGCGATCAACCACGAAAAACTCTAAACGTATAGAATGGTGACATGCCACGAAGTGGGGGATGGCTCCCACAATAGAGACGAAGAGTTTGACGAAAGGAGGGTAGTAGAGACCCCCCCGGATCTAGCTGAGACTGTGAGGAGTCTCATGGCTGAACTACAAAGCTGCAAGGCTGACAACGAGAGGTTGATAAAAGAGAAAGAGAACCAAATGGAAATTAATGTAGTCTTGTTGCAGAGTTTATCTGACATACAAAGAAAACTGCAGCATGAACGTGACACCAGTCACGTGGAGTGACAAAAGACAAAGAGGAGTCGAATTCCACCCAAGATACATAAACATGGTCTTTTAAGTGGCCACACTGGGAAGAGAACCTCGAGCAAGTTCCACCCTGGAAATAGGGGACAAGCGCCCGATGATTCATCTGAAAAGGAAACTAGCGACACAGAGGGATATTCTAGTAGCATAAATAGTTGACACTCTTAAAGAAAACAAAAGTACCCCAAAGGTCATAATATCGAAGAATTCAAGAAGTCCAAACCACCCTCTTTCAATGGCGAGATTAAGAAGGGAGAGGAGGCAGAGGCCTGGCTACTTGGACTAAAGAAGTATTTCAGAGTCCATGACTTCTTGGAAAACTTGAAGGCCCGAGTAGCCACTTTCAACCTGAATGGAAAAGATTCCATTTGGTGAAAAGACCTTAAGAATGTGAAAGGAATTCGTGAAGAAGACCTATCTTGGGAACGGTTTGAAAAATACTTTAGGAATAAGTATGCATTAGAAAAGTATTTCGACGAAAAGACTAAAGAGTTCTATGAACTCAAGCTGGGACAACTCACCATAAAGTAATATGTCAGCTGATTCCTTGAGTTACTGAGGTATGTACCCTATATAAAATAGGAAAAGGTGCAATGATTCATCAGTGGGCTACCTAAGGACTATCAGAACAAAATTGAGTTTGACGAGCCAAGGACCCTAGAAGACACTATCCGAAAGAAAATATATTGTTATGCACAGTTTGGGCTTCGGCCAGAACCTCACGAAGGCTAGAAGCAGAAGAATAGTTTGGGATTCCAAAAAAAGGGGTTTAAATCCCCAAGATTTAAAAAATATAAGAAGGATTCAAGGATGAGCTTCCCGACACGAAGTGTACACCAGCAGAATTTCCCCTCCCAGAGAAAAAATAAACCTTTTGGAGCAACCCAAGGAAAGACTGATAACCCAAAGAAAGAACCCTTGAAATGTTGGGGTTGTGGAGAAGAACATCTATTGAGGGATTGCCCGCATAGACAACAAAACAGTAGGATAATTTACAACGTCCAAGAATCTACCACCGTCAATGACGTGGCCAGGAGTATGCTGCGAATTTATGCATTCGTGGATAATAAACAAGCTCACCACCAAGATTCAGTGGTGGATATGGAAGGTATGATCACCAACCATTTAGTGTCTATTCTAATTTACCTTGGTTCAAATTTGAGTTATATAGCTCCTCAAGCTATTGATAAGTGTAAATTATAGCCACATAAATATGCCAAGACATGGTTGGTACAGTTAGCCACTGGCACCAAAAGAAAGGTAGAGGAGGTCATACCAGCTTGCCAATTCACCATGGGTGGATTCCCGACCCAAGAAACCCTTAACATAATACCCCTAGGATCGTATGACCTATTGATTGGTATGGACTGGCTAGCCACATATAAAACCAGACTTGACTGTTACCATAAAACTTTAGAATGTGTAATTGAAGAAGGGAGAAGGATAACCCTTCAAGGGATCTAGAACCCTGTCTCGGTGAAACGAATATCAGCTCTTCAAATGAGAAATTATTGTAGAAAGGGATGTCCACTATATGTGATACATGTGTTGAAATCAGTTGAGGATGACATATCAAGCCTCAAAGACCACCCCATACTAAGAGAATATAGAGATGTGTTTCCATAAGAGGTATCGGGTCTACCTCTGAGAAGGGACATTGACTTCTCGATAGAACTTGCACCATGAGCGATGCCAGTGTTTAGAACACCCTATAGGATGAGCCCACCCAAGCTAGTTGAGCTTAAATTACAACTAAAAGAAATGATGGATAAAGGCTATATCCAGCCCAATGTGTCTCCATGGGGAGCACCGGTCTTGTTTGTGAAGAAGAAAGATGGTACCCTCCGACTGTGCATATATTATAGACAACTCAATAAGGTAACCATAAAGAACAAGTACCCCTTACCCATGATCAATGACTTGTTTGATCAATTGTGAAGTGCTTCCATATTCTCAAAAATTGACTTGAGATCTGGATACCATCATGTCCGAATCAAGGTTCAAGACATCCAGAAAACTGCCTTCGGGATGAGATATGGTCACTACGAGTTTGTGGTAGCACCATTTGGATTAACCAATGCCCCTGCCACTTTTATGTGCTTGATGAACAATGTGCTCAACAAATTCCTAGACAAATTTGTACTAGTTTTTATTGACGATATATTTATCTACTCCGAGAATTGAGAGGAACATGAGGAACATCTTAGACTTGTGCTTCAAGTGCTAAGAGAACATCAACTCTATGCCAAATTTAGAAAGTGTGATTTTTTCCATAAGCAAATACATTACTTGGGCCATGTAATATTTGAAGAAGGGGTAGCAGTAGACATTGACAAGATCAAATCTATCATGGAATGGCCTACCCCAAGGGATGCCTCAGATATCATATCATATCCTTTATGGGATTAGCAGGATACTATAGGAGATTTATAAAAGGATTCTCCAAGATTGGTTTCCCAATCACTGCCCTTCATAAGAACGGAGCTAAATTCATATGGACACAACAATGTGAAGAAAGATTTCAATCCCTGAAATACCTTCTGACCCACGCACCCATGTTGAAGATCACCGATACCGAAAATGACTTCCTCGTGTGCACAAATTCCTGCAAACAAGGGCTCGAAGGAGTCCTTATGCAAGAAGGAAGCGTAGTCTTCTATGAATCCCAAAAATTGAATGAGCACGAAGTCAACTATGTGACCCATGATCTAGAGATGGCCTCCATAGTGCATGCCTTGAAAATGTGGAGGCATTACCTCCTAGGTAGGAAATTTGTACTTATGACAGACCACTTTGGATTGCGACACTTGTTTGACCAACCAAAACTCAATTCTAGACAAGCTAGGTGGATGGCCCTCCTTAGTGAGTTTGATTTTGAAATCAAACATATCAAGAGAAAGGAAAATAAGGTGGTCAATTCCCTTAGCAGAAGTATGAAAACAATTCACCTGGAAGTGGTGAGAACCTGTGAGACGAATGTCAAGGAAAGAGTCAGGAATGCATAAGAAACAGACACATTCTTCTAGATCATGACCTTGTACCTGGAGAAAGAACCCGCAGGGATAAAGTATGAAGGCTACCAGATGCAATATGGAGGTCTGCTAACTTACAGAAATAGATTGTATATTCTAGATTATGATGACTTGAATAGGTTCATAATGGATGAACTACATAAAAGACCATATACTGGTCACCCAGGATACCAGAAGATGATCACAGGCACCAGGAAATAATTCTATTGGCCTAGATTGAAGAAAGACATAGCTGAGTATTTAGCCAAATGTATAGAATTCCAACAAGTTAAAGCAGAACACCAACACCCAGTAGGATTATTACAACCTCTACCAATATTGGAATGCAAATGGGAAACCATCTCCATGGATTTCATCACTGGATTACCAACATCAACCAGACAGAATGACGCCATCATGGTAGTGGTGGACAAATTAAGAAATTCCACTCTCTTTATTCTTGTCAAGTCAACTTGCAAGGAAATAGATATTTCCAACATATTCATGAAAGAGATATTCAGACTACATGGCATGCCTAAGGAAATCGTGTCTGACAGAGACATGAAATTTACTTCAAACTTTTGGAAATCCTTGATGGTTGGTCTGGAGACCAAATTATTTTTTAGCACAATAGATCATCCTCAAACCGATTGACAGATAGAAAGAGTGAACCAAATATTAGAAGACATGCTAAGGATGCATGTAATGCATCAACCTAAGAAGCGGGAATATTACCTGCCACTGGTGGAATTTGCCTAAAACAATGGCTACCAAGAATCATTGAATATGAGTCCTTTCGAATTCCTCTATGGTAGGCCATGCAACACTTCAGTCAGTTGGAGTAATCCCGTAAACATACTTTCTATTGGACCTAACATGTTGAAAGAAATGGAACAACAAGTGATTCAAATAAAGCAAAATCTGAAAATTGCTCAGAATAGACAGAAACGTTACGTCGACAGAAAGAGAACCCCTAGAGAATTTAAGATGGGAGACCACATCTGTCTCAGAGTTAGCCCCAAAAATAGTTCCCTGAGGATGGGAGATTGTTCCAAGTTGGCACCTTGGTATTGTGGACCCTTTGAAGTTATAAGTAGAGTGGGACATGTAGCCTATAGGCTAGCACTCCCTCCCATAGTAAAAGCACATAATGTTTTCCATGTTTTGTTGTTGAAGAAATATGTACATGATTCTAATCATATAATTGACTGGTCTGTGATACAACTGGAAAATGAGGGAGAATTTTTGCCAGAACCTCAATGCATACTAGATAGGAAGGATACCCCACTCAGGAACCAAACCATTGCACGGGTCAAGGTGCAGTGGAAACACTTTGGCCGAGATGAGGGTACGTGGGAAATGGAAGATGCCATGAAATATGCATATCCAATTTTGTTTACTTCTGTACATACACATCATGTTGATAGATAGAACATCAAGGATGAAGTTACTTTAAGGGGGATGGAATTGTAACACCCTATTTCCACCGTTCTGTAAATATAAATATATTGGCCAGGAACTATGGGAAACTCGAAGGTGTGAATGTTTGATTTGATGGACCTTTGTATAAAAGGTCGATGAATGTAAATTGTGTTATGAATATGTGTTGCATGAATACTGGGAAGGGGATGTGCTAGAAGATACAATGATGACTAATGAAAAGGTGGTGGAAGGGACCCGAAACGGTTACGTCAAATTCCATCGAACCAAGTACCATACTGGTTTTTACTTTCTAAAGACCAAAATAACTCTCTGAGCTAGGAATGAATTTTCGTCAGGATGGTAGGTGGGGAGGATCCTCAAGAGTTAATGAGGGGATGGGGCAGACCGCTCATCCATAAAGCTCTCAGACCTGGCCACGGATAGGAAAATGCACGCCACACACAATATTTCAAAGGGATGCAAGAAAGGAAGCATGGGGGGGTGGGTAGAGGAGGCACCGAAGATCGCAGAGTAGAACCTAAGCTCTGGAATCAAATGGAGTTCTGAACATAGGAGAAGGAGAGTAACCTTCGTCCCTAGCTTCTGTTGAATTGGAAGTAAGAGATTGAATCTCAGAGCATTGTGGTCTAATCTCAGGGGTGGCCAGTGATAAATCTGTTGGGAGTGACTGAGCCTATGGTAGGCTGGAAATGAGGACCCCTCTTAGCAATCACATCACGCCTTGTGGATCTGATAAGTGTTTTATGCCTTGTATTTTGAATTGAATATCATGGATACATGCTCATGTTTATACACCCTTAAATGGTTTTTGTGTGGAATGATTGCTTGGTGTTTTATATTGGAAGTAATGGATGCATGTGTATCTTATATGCCGTAGTTGGTTTTTGTACAAAATGATTAAGTCTGGAGCATGTGTTCATTTCACTGAGAATCATCTCATCTGCTTGAATCTCGTGATGTTCTAATTTAATCCGTCGAAAGCACCTTCCCCGGGGAATTGCATCATATCTTAGAGTCAGAGTAAGTTCCTTGGTATGGCTACTGCTATGATAAACCCACGAGTTTACCTTACTCCAGTGTCATAGATCCTAACTCGGTGAGTTAGGAAGGCACTTCATTCAGGTCAGTAGCCTAGGGACTTTGAAACGCACTCGAGCCCTTATACAGAAACCCGACTAAGAGTAGGGATAATTTTCCCAAGAATTATTTGAAGGTTCAGGTGACGTGGATCTGGGAACCCTGTGCAAGGAGTTAGTTTTCGAAGGTTTCGGAGCCGCAGAGGATCAAATCTCTGAGAGGTTAAATTTCATTTCCCGAGTTCAGAAAGGATATCGAGTCAAATTATCAAAAGGAAGTATCCTTTCATTTGGTAGACGAATGAATGAGATCCTTTTGGAAGTATTCTAGGTCTATCAGAACCAATGGATCTAGAGGAGGAGCACAACCATTAACACCTCGACCCCTTCAGTATTCCCAAGTAGTGATGGAACTGGGACCGTAGATCCCAGGATCCATCGAGAGCTACCTTGACCTTCGATATTAACCCTTGTGTAGGTGGGAGAGTGGAATTGTCAAATTCCTGAAAGTCTCGAATTAATCGGAACCATCCATTGACAGAGGACACATGGTGAAGGATCCATGTTTCACTGACTCGCTGCTGAAGGAAGTCAAAGGGTAGAGTTTTTTGAACTCACGAGACCTGAAATCACGATTTGATCTGAACCATCATATCACAGGAGATCCATGACCGTTGATATGGGCGAGGGGATATCAGGAGTTTGGGGATCGAGCTTTCGAAAGATAGGCATTGGGTTGTGTTCCAACTTCTCTAAACGTGAAGTCCTGATGAGTTCATAGAATAAGCCCCGGGTCATGGCGACTGGTCGTATGGGTTGAAGATTAAGGGAGGAGCTAATGGATATCAGGATTTTGGGGAATGGAGAGTTAGAGTTGGCTTAGGCTCATTATCCCGCTACAATAAATCGCAATGCAATCACATCCGTCGATCGAGGGGATAGTGCAGGACCGTAGATCTAGCCTCGGAGAGCAACCAAAGGTTGGGGATTCAGGGAAACATGAATCAGGATTGACTCGCATGCAGAAGTCCCAAAGTCCGGAAATTCAAAGTGCCCTTTTTTTTCTTATAGGCATGCTGTCACAACCTGTGGTTGCATAGGTGAGGCTCACACCTTGTGCATGTTCACACTGGTGGGGTTTCAATAGGGCATGAGGATCAAATAACAAGATTTTAGAAGGAATTCAAAGAGCTTATCTATCTCATGGATGAGAAATTTTATTTAATTCTCACACAAAGTATGGGGGTGTTACAAGGTCCCATGGAATATGTGGGAATCCAAACACGAGCCATTGATAGAAGTTGGCTAGTTGCAAGAAGCTCTGAATCTCGATTAGTGTGGTCAGGGCTGGCCTGTCACAGATGACTTGGATCTTAGCTAGATCAGCATGTACCCCTTGCTCATAAAAAATGTAGCCCAATATTGGACCTTGTTAATTCTAAAGGAGAATTTTTCCAAGTTTTCATATAGCTTGTGCTGCCACAGAGTGCTCAAAACCAATTGAATATGCCGCATGTACTCCTCCCAAGTTCTGTTGAATATGCGGATGTCATCCAAATATACCACCACAAAAGAGTTGGTGAAGGGTATCAATACATCATCCATAAACCTCATGAAAGTGGTTTTTGCATTTGTTAAGCCAAAGGGCATGACCAACCATTCAAACAGACTTTCTTTAGATTTGAAAGTTGTCTTCCATACATCAATTGGTTCAATGGGAACCTGGTGGTAGCCAGACTTTAGGTCAATATTGTTGAATAAATTCTCCCCTTTGAGTTGGTCTAGAAGGTCATCAATTATGGGAATGGGGTATCGTTTCCTGACTGTGATTTTGTTTAATGCTCTATAATCAATGCATAGTTTCCAGGTCCCATCCTTCTTCTACACCAGTACAATCATGCTTCTGCAAGGGGAGGAGATGGATATGATGTGCCCCTTTTGAAGAATCTCTTGGATCTAACGCTTGATTTTTTCATTTTCCATTAGCGAGCGATGATAGACTGGTCCATTAGGCAGAGGTGCACTGAGGGATAGATAAATTGGATGCTTGAATTGGTAGTGCGTCGGTACCCCGATGGGCGAGGAGACTATGTCTCTGTACTCTTCCATGATCCCGTACACTTGATTCTACTGCAATGAGAGGCTCTATGTAGAGGCCACAGATGTAGTGGTGAACTTATTCTTATTGTGAGCATGAATCAAAAATAAGATGAACTTCCTAGTCTATGAAATGACCTTATTGCATTGCTTAGCAAAGATTAAAGAAATAGCAGTAGGTGACGTTACCTCTAGTATCCTGCACAATTGTCTACCCAAAGTAATAATAACATTGTGGGGTCTAGACTCATAAAAAACATGTAGCTTCCACAAATATGGCTATCCTAAAATAACATCACAAAATTCAATGGGATAAATATCACACAATACATCATCTTTGAAAGGCTTAATCCCATAGGGCAGACACCACTGTTGGATTACATGGAGATCTCGTTATTGGCGAAGCCAACCGATGGTGTAGGGTTGCAGGTGCAGTTTTGTTGGTAGGTCCTATCGCTTGATGACCTCTACTGAGATCAGGTTCTTCTAAATTTCGATATCGACAATGAAATGAAGCGGAGCCCCCTTTACCCACATATGTGAGTGAAAAAGACGTTCCCCTTCCTTTGGTTCTTCTGGATCGCTTGGCTGGACTTTGGTAGTAGCAACAATGGCACTTGGTTCAAAATTGATAATCCACTTCCCTCCTTCTGGATTTGACTTAGAGTCATAATTGTCCTCTGACTCGGAAGCCTTCATCTCAACCACGAGTGATTGCTTGGAGAAACAATATTCAGTGTTGTTCCAAGGGATTTTATTATATTCACCCCATTTTCCTGTGTCCTTCTTCATCTTCTCATTACCCTTCTTGTGTTGCAGCTTGGATTGGTTTTCCTTAGAGTGACCATCTTTTCTCTGTCTCTTGTTGTGTGAGTTGGGGCCATCTTTTCCCTGCTTCGACTGTGAGGAGTTTGCATATCCAAACTCTCTCCTCTTCTTCTTAAATTTTTGCTCAATCTTGTCAGCATATCTATAAGACGTACCCAATGAGGTGATGTCCAAAAATTCCATTTATGTTTGAATGTATCTATGCAAATAATTGCGGTATTTGAGCACCAAATGTCGCTCAGAGTCTTTGATACCCAATTTGGTGGCTAGGGTATGGAAATATTGGTGAAATCTAGTATTGTCTGGTCCCTTTCCTGACACACGGCGGTCCATCTGGTGTACTGGTCCTCGTAGTTTCCAACATGGTAGTACTTTTATTTAATGGCATCTTAGAAGGAATCCCATGTGGGGGTGACTGCAAATATTGCAGATTCCACTATGGCCCTTTTCCTAGAGTAAGTATCCCACCACTCCTTAACATGGGGGATGACCTTGAGGATGAAAAAAGTAAGATTTTCCCTATCGAAAAAGTTGTGGACCAAAAAATACCATTCAAGAATATTCAACCATTTATCTACAACATCTGCATCTATCAGTCCTTCAAATAATGGAATATCAGAATTTACTTTCACCTTCAAGGGGGTTTCATGGCTGCTTGATGAAGATACTTCTCTTATGGGTAGCTTCCAAAGGATCTATGCAAAGTTGTCCATCATTTTGTTCCTTTTTCATGCAAGGGATTCCTCGAGCAACATTTTAAAAGGATCTCATACTCCATCATATTTCTTTTCATCCCCCATGGGTAGTTGTCAGGCTCAGTGCAACTGATATTGCAAAGGCTCGATTGGTTCAAGTCCCAACTTCTTATACCCATATCTTGTCAGGGACATGCACAAAGAAAAAAAATAAAGACCAGACCTCTCTAACACCACTAATCCAGATTTAGGAACAGAGTGAATTGATTAACAAACTGAATACAATAAACACAAAGATATGGAAAATAACACAGATATCTAGTGAACAATATCTTCTATTGAATAAATGAAATAGGATGAAACTATAAAACACAAAACTTAAACAACTTGATCGAATGGTGGTAGCTATCTATGAGAGGAGATGTGGCTTCTATGCGCATCCATTTGAGCAGAATGATTATAATGAGGCTCCAAAGGAATTTTTAACATTACTCATGAATGTGAAAACCCTATACATCCCAAAACCTAACCCTAGGAGATTAAACACCAAAAGTTATGTGGGCCCCTATGGGTAAGTTGGTACCTCAACTTCCCGGGGTTGTAACTTTTGCATACGACCTCCATTTTAGGTGCGTGATATCCCGTTGGAAAGGTATTTTTTAGAACTACACATTATGCTGTCAAACTTTGACTTTGTCTATAGTTTGAATGTGGTGAGCTAGAAAAACACTGTTAATGCCCCCAAAACAGGCCTGAAAGTACAAAAATATGTGTTCACATGAAAACATACAAAATAATCTAGTTGGATTAGGTGGGAGGTCACTAGTATCCACCTGGAATATGTGTAGGGATTTATACATCGCTGAAAGTGTAGGACCCATAATTACAAAGAAGTAAAGAATAACATGTTGAACTAATAACTTTCAAGAGGATTCATTTGGAATAGGTGGGTGGCAACCAATATCCACCTTGATCATGATAGTTGGTATACACTTATATTTCAGAGTGACAAGATTGGGAAAGGATAGGTGGTTGTATCCACCTTCTGGTTGGAGTCGGAGAACTCAGGGGGTTGAAGCCTCCTTCTGGTTGGAGAAAGATAATTCAAGGATTTGTAGCTTCCTTCAAGGTGCAACCTGAGAATAGGGTTTTGGAGCCTCCTTCGAGTTGTAGCTGGAGAATCAGGAAGTTGGTGCTTCCAATTAATTTATAAGAAAATCATTCCATGGTCTTCTCCCATCTGGGTTTCCACGTAAATTTTGGTGTACTGTGTATCTATTGTGATGTGATATTGTTTATGATTATTTTGTTGATGATATATTGAATGATAATGATAAAATGATGAATATTGTTAAAGAATATAATGTGGTTAAAAGTAATAAAATTGCTCATTATTGATTCAACCTCCCTCTCAGTAATCCAACAACTGGTATCAGAGTAGGTACCTCAAGAAGCAATCTAACCACTTGAAGGAGATCATGGATTATGATAAGCTTTGGGTATGATAGTTTGATGGCACAAACTATGCCTTCTGGAGTAGAATAATGAAGAAGTATACACAAGCACAAGGGTTATATGTTTGGAGAGAAGTAGTATATGGATACAAAGCACCAACCACTCCCTTGAAAGATAGATATGGAAAGAAACTTGAAGAAAATGATTCAAGGGGTAGAAACACTATAGATAATGGTTTGGATCTATCAATACATACCAATATTATGCACTGTGAATTTTCAAAATAAATGTGGGACAAACTGAAGATTATCTACAAAGGAGATGAAAAATTCAAGGAAGCTAAAATTAAATTTTTTAGAGACAAGTTCGAACAATTGAAGATGAATGAAGACGAAAACATATCATCTTAATTTCTATGAATTGATGAAATAGTATCAAAGGTTTTGGAGACGAGATAAAGGAACGCATTGTTTTTAAAAAGGAATTAATATCTATACCAATGTGATTTGATTCAAAAATTTCATCTCTAGAAGAAAGAGTGGACCTAGCTATAATGACCATGGATGAGCTGCATGAGATACTCATACCATATGCGATGAGGACATATAAAGAAAATCCATTCACGAAGGAAGCAACATTCAAGGCATTGAAAAAGACAAAGAAGAAAGATAAACAAAAGCCAAAGTCAAACCGTAGATGCAACAATGATTCAAAGGAAGATTACGAGGTGGAAAACTTTGCAAGAAACATGAAAAGAGGAATCAGAAAATACAAAGGTATGCTTCCATTAAAATATTTTTATTGTGATCGTATTGTTCATTTTGCTAATAAATAAGATGACTCTAAAAAGAAAAATAAAATCCAAAAGGATAGAAGAAACAAAAATATTTTTTTCAAGAAAAGTCTCTGCACCAAGGAAAACAATTCATTAGATGAAGATGAAGACACCAACATTGATACATAGAGAGTACCTTTTATGGAAGTATAATACTCTGACAAAGAAGGCTCTGAAGAATAATGCGAAGAGGCAGAAGCTTATTACAAAGAATAATTGTTGAGTGCCATAGAATCTCTAAAGAGGGAAACAAAAAAAAACACACTCCAGGCAGAACTAAAGAAGAAAGAAGAATCTCTAAATTCCAACTCCAAAGAAGTTGAGCAGACGATCACAAAGCTAAAAATCTAGGTAGAAGAAGACAAGAAAATTTAAGAAGCACTCAGAGGACAATTGGATGAAAAGGACAAGATAATTGAAGGGTTAGAAGCAGAGATAGTCACTCTAAGAAAATATCTTCAGAAGAAGTACACACAATGAAACAACTATAGGATATTGGATAACATCATTAATAGTAAAAGAACTTGCTATGATATATCTATATTAAGATACAACTAGATATAGTCAGAGAAAGGTTCAAGATCCAAAACGACAGAGAAAGACGCAGAACCAAGAAACTATGTACAAGCCGTCAAAGGTCTTTGTAAGAAAGAAGAAGATAGGAAGACTCAAGAAGAATATTACATAGACACTGCACAACCTAGAAGATTCAAAAGTTAGTATCAGCAATAGCCAACTATAGAAAGACCTCAAGAAGAAGAAATATTCAAAAGAGTAGTAGTATTTAGAAGATCTTCCACTCCCATGTATCAAACTATTTTTCTTGGTTCATGTTATTCATGTAATAATTTTGGGCACAAAGTTGTGAATTATAGAGCCAATACCAAGAATAAACGTAACGATGAAGGCTATACAAGAAAAATTTATCCTAGAAGATCTCATGAAGCACATAATAAAAGCTACAACAGATTTGGATCATTGCGTGATGAGGTAGAATGCTACAAGGGAAACAGATTTGGACATATGGCTAAAGATTGAAGACTCACTATTCCTCAAAGGTAACCAAAAGTCATAAGCAGGAACCACAAAGGATATGGATAAGAAAGTAGGATCAATTCAACATTGAAGAATGCAACCTTGCTCTAAAATCTCAAACAAGAAACATGGATGGTATGTTGATAGTGGATGCTCAAAGCATATGATATTTGATAAAGACAATTTTGTGACATTGAAGAAGGAAAGAGATGGATCAGTTTCATTTGGGAATGATAACTCAACGAGAATTATTGGAAAATGCACAACCAAGATATGAAGTAAGGATGTCACGACAGAAAATGTTTTACTGATCGAAGACATGAAACACAATATAGTAAGTGTAAGTCCAATGTGTGATCAAGGACATAGGATTGTATTTGACTCAAATAAGTGTGAGATAAGGAAAGTAGAATCAGGAAAGTTGGTGGCTACAGCTGTAAGAACTCCAAGCAACATATTTTTTCTAAATGATATGGAAAGGAATGATGTTGCTTAGGAAAGGATGATGAAATTTGTCACTGGAACAAAATAATGGGTCACATAAATTTATATAATATCATCAAATTCAGAAAAAAGGGAAGTAGTAAGAGAAATTCTTGAGATGTCAAAGCCAACAAATATTGTATGCAAGCATTGTCTATAGGTAAAACAAACCAAGACCAAGTTCAAAACAAAGGAGTATTCCACAACACAACGACTGGAGATTGTACATACTGATCAAGTTGGACCGACAAGAATGAAGGGATTAAAAGGTGAACAGTACTTCATGGTAATAGTTGATGACTACAAAAGAATGATTTCATTTTTCTTTCTCAAGAAGAAGTCAAAGTAATTTGAAAACTTCAAGACATACAAAGAGATGGTTGAAACTGAGACAGAGTTGAAAGTCAAGTGCTTGAGATCAGACAATGGAGGAGAATTTGCATCAAAGGATTTCATGGAATATTGTAGCGAGCATGGGATCAAGAGGAAATTCTCAGTAGCGAGGACACCTCAACAAAATGTAGTTGTCTAAATAAAGAACAAAACAGTACAAGAAATGGCCAGAACCATGTTAATGGATTCGAAGTTGACAAACATATTTTTGGTACAAGTAGTGCATACAACAATTCACTTATATAACAAATGGATTCTTAGAAATAACAGTGATAAGACTCCATATGATCTATGGAAATGAATACCAACAAATGTGAAGCACTTCAGGGTATTCAGAAGAAATTGTTACAACAAAAGAGAAGATGACAAAATTGGAAAATTTCATTCTCGATTTGATAAAGGCATATTGGTTGGGTACTCAAGAAAAAGGAAAGCATACAACTTATTCAATATAAGACTCAACAGAATAGCAGAAAGCATCATTGTGATGATTGATGAGACATACAAATGAAAGATAAAGTAAAGTACCAAAGATTCAGTGGAACAGGATCATGAAGAATATTTGAAAGAAGAAGAAGTAGATGAAGAATTAGATGAAGAAGAAGAGTAGTAAGAAGCAGAGAAATAAAACCATGATATTCAAGTACCTCCAAAGAAACCTAGCAGACAAGTGCAGAAAAATAATCCATGAGAACAAATAATTGGAAATAAAGATGCAGGAGTTGAAACGAGAAGAGAAATCTGCTCACCAGAACAACAACACCTAACACTACTATCTACTATTGAGCTGAGAAATTTTGAAGAAGCCAACAAGGATGAACATTGGATCAAATCTATGGATGAAGAATTAGATCATATAGAGGAGAATGACACATAGGGACTAGTTCCAATGATGAAGAACAAGAATGTCATTGGTACAAAGTGGGTCTTCAGAAACAAGTTGAAGAAGGACAGACAAGTTACCAAGAACAAAGAAACATTAGTATGCAAAGGATACTCTCAAGTTGAAGGTATATATTTTGAAGAGACTTTTGACCCAGATTCTAGGATGGAAGCAATCAGATTGATCTTAGCCTATGCTTGGTCAAAGAGAATCAATGTCTATCAGATGGATGTAAAGTCAACCTTCCTAAATTGAGAATTAGAAGAATAATTCTACATCGAACAACCTAAAGGGTTCATGTTATCAGAAAAGGAAGATTACATTTGCAAGTTAAAGAAAGAATTATATGGACTCAAGTAGGCCCCGAGAGCATGGTATTCAAGACTAGACAGATACCTACAACAACAAGGGTTCAAGAAAGGAAATGCAGACAACAATATCTACATAAAGTTAAATCAATATAGTATCCTGATAATTGAAGTTTAACACTTTATGATATTATCTTTGAAAGTGATGATGACAGGATGAGTTAGAAATTTTCCAAAGAGGTGCAGAATAAATTCAAGATGTCTTTACTTTCAGAGTTGTATTCCTCTTTGAGTCTCTAGATATGTTAGATAAACAAAGGTATCTTTATCTCTCACAAAATGTATATCAGAGAAATGTTGAAGAATTTTAGAATCTCAGATTGCAAACCAGTCAGTACTCCCATGCAGACCAGTTGTGAGTTAAGTAAGAATGATTATTCTAAATATGAAGATTAGAGACAATACAATTCAATGATTGGTAGCTTAATTTATGTAACAACTTCCGAATCAGATGTGACATAGGAAGTTGGATAGGTTTCAAGAAACACCAAAGGAATTGCATGTTATGGAAATAAAGAAGATATTTAGATACCTCAAAGGTAGATAAGAGTTTAGATTATGGTATCCAAAAGGGAAGGATATATCTCTTGTCACCTACACAAATGCAGACCAGGCAGGTTGCATTGATGATAGAAGAAGTACAAGTGGATAAAATTTCTACTTGGGTGAGTGTCTCGTATCATGGTTAAGAAAGAAACAATCATCAACATCCTTGTCTACAATAGAAAGAGAATACATTGCAACAATGACTTGTTGTACGCAGGTTCTTTGGATGAAGCAAACCTTACAAGATATACAAGTAAAGTGTGATGATCCCATTTCAATACTTTGTGACAACACCAATGCCATCAATATATCCAATAATCATGCATTCTACTACAAAGCACATTTCAATCACATATCACTTTCTACGAGAACATTCTCTAGAGAAGAAAATAAAGCTAGATTATGTTCGGATAAAAAAGTAGATTGCAGATATCTTCACCAAACCATTTGCAAGGGAAAGTTTTGAGTATTTGTGATAGAAGCTTGGATTAGTTTCTACTCTATAATGATTCAGACAACATCAATGTTAATAGGATAGGGGAGAGAAACATAATTCTTGAAAAAGTTCATGTAAAGAACCTTTTGAATGATTTTCATATAGATCAAAGAGTTACACAAGGAAGAAACATGAAGAGAAAGGGAAGTAGAGACAACATAGGCCTGTATATATGGGGAGCATCCCCAAGAAGAGGATTACCCTTTTGCAATGATGTCAAATGGGGAGAAATAGAGAAAGGAATGGAGACATAGAGAGAGAAGAATTCAGACAAGGGGAGTGATGGTCATAGAGGGAGAATAATCATTGTCATGCCTAAGTGTTTCCATCAATGCAAAATGGGGAGATTGTTGATAGTTTGGTTGTCATTGATTTCAACCCTTGAAGAAGCCCTGATGGTTTGGTTTTATCACTGGAAGTTGAATGAAGAATTTGGACATGATAGGAAAAGTGAATGTAGGAAAGTCACTCATATATGGATAGTTCTCATTGTGCCATTTCTGGTGGTTTGTAGAACACCACGTAGTTCCTCACTCCTAGGGAGTTATGGCCTTGAGAAGCCCCTAGTTGGTTACAATTCCTTAATGAAAAGGTAAATTTGTTGTAACAAGAAAAATGTAGAAGCCCTAAATTAAGGAGAGGAGTTACCTAGCACAAGTATAAATACACCTCAAGGAGTCAATCACATATACACTCACACATTTAATCAATGATTATATATCTTGTGAACTAGTGATCATTTTGCTAAGGTTGTGATGGTATTTTCCGAGGAAGGTCGAAGGTATCTTTAGGTTACAGGTCAAAAGGGAGTGGATGTATGTGAGATACAGTAGAGAAAACCATGGATGTCTGCGGGTAGTAGAGGAGAAAGTCACAAATCTATGAAAACCTCATGCAAGAGTGAGTAAATGTTAGTACTAGGTCCTTGAATTCTGAAGGAAGTCTACAGGTCAACATCTCAGAGTTTCAGGTCATCTACATAGCTATTGGTATGGTTTTATACTTGTTTTGATGGTTACTTTTTTTCATGATATGGTGTATGCTTGAGACATACTTGGTATGGTTGGTTTGGTATTTGGATATGGTATATCTTGGTTTCTTGGATGAATGAGGAGAAATCTTATACCTGGTTCACTATATGACATGGTTGTTATAGTTCATGATCCAAAATGGATACAAGAACCAAAATGGGTCTAGGAAGGCCTAAAAATAAAAGTGCTCAGAATCACTTTAAAATTGATGTGTGCGTAGGCCTCATCGTTATGAACCCAACACAACTTGAACGGGCTCAAACATACACCGTATGTGAAAGATATTGTGTTATGTTCATTTTTCCAAACAGGTAAAATTTTTGTTAACTGTACAGTCCATACAATGCTGACGTGGCAGCTGACAGTACAGGTCGTATGGTTGTACAATGACATGGCAGGTGTAATGGCATGCTGACTAGGAAGACAGGTGGTCAAATCATCGCTTGACAAGTGTCATCTGGTGGGTGAATGTAATGGTGGCACATGGCCCAGTCTTGGGCTGCCACATGGCACACCTCCTTTGGTAGTTGTGGAAAAATATTATGGACTCCATGGGAGTCGAAACCATGACCTCTGGTCTGGGTAGAATGGTTTGGTAGGGCCAGGCTACCATCCCACCCACATAATGTTGCTTACCAATATACCTATTCATAATTATTTGAATTGCATTTAATGTTTGGTTCACGGAGTAAAGGGATAGGGATTAGCCCCATCCCCCGATGCATACATTACCACACAACCTTGTCACATTTCCACACTCTTAAACGTTTGGCGTGAATTGTTATGGAGTGTTAGCCCCCGACGCATTGGCATGTGACTACACCATATGACCTCCAGTCAACTATTGGCACATACTTGTGGGGATAGTGCCTAGTCGGTCTAGCTAGATCACTGACCAAGGCATGTGACCTGGGGCCAAGCTAACAATTTGGGCACGTGGATCTTGGGGGCGCAACCATATGGCCCAGCGCATGTGACTAAGACCCAGAACCGGAGGGGCTAGCATGCCAGCACCATCTCAGGTCCACATGGAGGGTGCACATGTGACTAGGAGCCTAAGGATTGGGGTATGCCTCCTATTTTAGCCAAAAGTGGGTTTTTAAACTTTATTATATGATTTTTAATGATTTTTCAACCAATTTTGGGAGATTTTGGCCATTTTTGGAGGATCTGGAGCTCTTTTTGAGGCTAGATCTTAGGGGGGAAGTTGGGAGTTTGTTTCCAACTTAAAGCTTATATAAACTAGAGGCTCTTGGAAGCCTTAGACAGGTTCAAAAGAGGAGAAATATTGAATAATTTTAAAGCCAAAGCCATTTTTATGCAGGGAAGCCATTGAGGAGGTAAACTTTGCGGGCCATTTCTGGGAGCTTCGTTCATCCATTTTCAGTTCCATCAGTTGTGTTGGGTTCTTGAGATCTAGCAGAACACAACCAGATCAATTTGTAATCCATTTGGCACTTTTATGATGTATTTTTTAAGTTTTGAAGAGAAATAAGAAAACCTCACCCACTGAGACAAAGGCCCAGAGACGTAGGCGATATTGTCGAACTCCGTTATCAACTTTTGTTGTTATGGTTTGATGATTCATGTGATTATTTCCAGATATGTATATCTTATTATGGCTACCATGTTTCATCATTAGTTCTTCCTCTTTCTTCAAATTCCTAAATGGTTAATGAACTCATGTTTTAAAACTCAACCATAGTCATTAAACGATCTTTTCGGATCAAGTGGTATCAGAGCTAGTTGACGGTTGGTGTTTGATTTTGTATGATTACCAGGGAAAAACTCAATCATGGTCAAGATGAGATCATTGAAGATAATTCTAATATTGGATTGAGAAATAGAACTTCTCAAAGTGATAAGACGACATCGGAAGAGGGACTTTCTCATGAGGAGAAAGAGTTTCGAAAGAATTTCTTCGCCATGTCGGAGATGGTGAAGGTTCTATATGATGATTATTTGGATCGAAAGAGACTAATTCTAGGTGAATATTCAAAGGTAAAAATTGAAGAAGGAGAGGATTCTCCTCAAACTCCTCCTTCTTCTCCATCAACTTCTTCTTCTTCAAGTTTAAGTTCCAAGTCCGTCACAAGAAAACATTTCCATAAACATAAAAATGAAATGCCTTTACTTAAGCTTGATGTGAAGTTTGAATTAACCATGTATGATGGTGAAGTCTGTTAGATTTTTAGCTCAGGAGGTACTCCGCATGTTTTCTCTTGTATGTGGATGCTACCTTAATATTTATACTACCAGGCACTTAACTTTGTAATAGTTTTTATAAAGTTGTTTAAGTGGTTCTTTTATTAAAGTGAATTTTTAATAAAGTGTACCTTCTATTTTTAAAGTGACTTTATTTTCATAAAGCACTTATGTAAATAAAGTGAAATTCACTTTAATTTTAAATGAGACATTTTGGAGGGAATGGATCATGACCCTTGATCTTGAAAAAGGCAAGATCTAATCTTGACCTTTGGATCTAGGGTTGGGGCTGGTGAAAACACACTTTTGGGGGGAAAATGTCATTTTTAGATTATAAAAGAATGCATTGGGTAGTGTGCAAGACATGTCGAATGTCGAGAGAGGACATCAGGAGGAGAGTTAGAGAGATTTTATGAGTATGCTTGAGAGAGGAAAGTGAGAAGAAAAGAGGGCACATTTTTCGAGGAAAGAGGGCACGATTCTCGAGAAAAAGTTTCTGTGAATTTTTGGCCGAAATATTTTTCTGTTGTGGGAGGTCGTACTGTATGGATATGTACAGTCTGTATGATTCCGTACAGATTTGGGCACGAAAATCGAGGTGACTTTTGGCACGATTTTTTAGGCAATTTTAAGATTTTTGGTGGTTTTTTTTGGGATGTACGGAATAGTCCGTACAACAGACTGTGGGCATGGAAAATGAGGTATGGAAGAGGCTGGACAATGGTATGGTTTTGGCACGAAAGATGAGGTAGATTTCTGTGGGACATATTTGGTGCTGTGAGGTATTTTCCTTGGCTGGAAATGTTGTTTTGCTGCTGATATGTACTTTCCTGAAGCATAATAATAAGATCTCTCTCTCTTTCGTTGGGTTTCCCCACATTGGGGTTTTCCCTGGCATTTGCCTAAATTTCTGTGAGTTATGGGTTGTTGTCCACTGTGTATTTCCACTGCATATTTTTCTTAGCAATGTGTATTTCTGCTTATGGAAATTTCTGAATGTGGGTTTTATCCATTTCTGAAATTTATGAAGACAATTATCTCTAGGTTGCTAATTGTTTGACAGAATACTAGTTTTCTGATTTTTTGTCATTAAAAATCTACATGGTATCAGAGCTTGGGCTCTGAGTGACAGTGGACAGTGTGATATTTTGTCAAAAGGGTGTGATTGTTTTCCTTGAGTTGTGACAGGGAATATGGCAACAAGAATTAGATATGAGGATCGGTTGGATGACATTTCCAACTACTTGCAGTGGAAGGTTCATTTGTCAGTCGTTCTCAAGGAGAACAAGATCTATAGCTATGTCAACTCTGTTGTAGCAGCTCCTCCAGTAGATCCTGTTGCTTTGGACTTGCATGAGACCAAGGAAGCCAAAGCTCAGAGGATTATTCTGGATGGGGTGAAGGATCACCTTATCCCACACTTGGCTGAGAAAAAGACTGCCAAGGAGATGTGGGATGCACTTAAAAACTTGTTCGAGGCGAAGAATGAGAACCGAAAGATGGCCTTGAAGGCTAAGTTGCATGATACCAAGATGAGTAAGGAGGAGAGTGTCTCTTCTTATCTTACCCGGGTGGCTCAAGTTAAATATGAGCTGGCAGTTGTTGGAGAGGTCATTTCAGATTCTGAGTTGGTGAGGATAACCTTAAATGGCTTCACCAAAGATTGGGAAGCCTTCGTGAAGTGCGTGGTGGGTCATGAGCATCTACCAGATTGGAGAAGACTGTGGGATGATTTCACTTAAGAGGAGATCCGAGAAATATCTCAGAGTAGTGATCAGAAGACAGACAGAGCTGATGAGAATGTTTCTCTTGTGGAAAAGAACAAGAAGAAAGGAAGTTCTGGAAGGGACTTGAGTAAAGTCATATGCTATTGTTGTAACTAGTTGAGGCACCTTGCCTCTCTTTGTCCTGAGAGGCAGAAGAAGAAGAAGGAGTCAGAGGGGCCTGGGAAGGCTGCTACAACATCCATAGAGGACTTTGCTTCAAAGTTCGATAGGAAATTTTCTTTGGTTACCCTAGTTTCCAGTGTCGGCAGCGGAGGGTTCATAGGTGATGTCAAATGGATTGTGGATAGCAGAGCCTCTAACCACATGATGGGAATCTGTCGAGTATTCCCAGATTTCACAGAGATTGGTCTTGGATAACAGGTGGTAAATGAAGGTGGTATGGAAAGAGCTGTACGTGGAGTTGGGAATGTCAGATTCCAACTCGAGTTTGGGGGACTCTTGGAGATTGATGGAGTTCTCTTTGTTCTAGGGTTGACTGTTAACTTTCTCTCAGTATCAGCCTTGGAGGATGTAGGATATTGCATATTGTTCAAGAGGGAACATGTCTTTATCTACAGAGAGGGAGTGGACCCAGTAGAGCTGTAGCTAATTGGTGACCGGTTGAATAGGTTGTATATGTTGAGAGGACATCCTTTGATGTATGATTCAACATCGGATGAGGAGTGTGAGGAGGCTTCTGAGACTGCGGTGGCACCAAGGTATCAGTCTTTCATTCTGAGATAAGAGAGAGAGTCTCTTCTGAGCACTGGCAGAAGGCTCAGCTAGGTTGATCGAATCGATGCTCAAGATGAAGTGAGCTCAAGGTTCCGGGAGGTTACCAGGAGAAGATCTTCTAGTTTGAGTTATGTGTAGATGTTGCAGATGGCTCCAGGTTCAGAGGGAGCTCCTACAGAGCACAATGTGATGGGACCAGATGATGGAGATGGCAAGGAGTACATCCCTTGCTAAGAGGGAGTGTTAGATTTTTATCTCGGGAGGTACTCCACATGTTTTGTCTTGTATGTGGATGTTACCTTAATATTTACACTACCAGACACTTAAATTTGTAATAGTTTTTATAAAGTTGTTTAAGTGGTTCTTTTATTAAAGTGACTTTTTAATAAAGTGTACCTTCTATTTTTAAAGTGACTTTATTTTCATAAATCACTTATGTAATAAAGTGAAATTCACTTTAATTTTAAATGAGTATTTTGGAGGGAATGGATCATGACCCTTGATCTTGAAAAAGGCAAGATCTAATCTTGGCCTTTGGATCTAGGGTTGGGGAAGGTGAAAAGACACTTTTGGGGGGGAAATGTCATTTTCAGACTATAAAAGAATGCATTGGGTAGTGTGCAATACATGTCGAATGTCGAGAGAGGACATCGAGAGGAGAGTTAGAGAGATTTTCTAAGTATGCTTGAGAGAGGAAAGTGAGCAGCAAAGAGGGCACGTTTTTCGAGGAAAGAGGGCACGATTCTCGAGAAAAATTTTCTATGAATTTTTGGCCAAAATATTTTTCTGTTGTGGGAGGCCATACTGTACGAATCCATATAGTCCGTACGATTCCGTACAATATTTACAACCATATGGATTTGGGCATGAAAATCGAGGTGATTTTTGGCATGGTTTTCGAGGTGATTTTATGATTTTTGGTGGCTATTTTTGGTCCGTACAGAACAGTTCGTACAACAGACTGTGGGCACGAAAAACTAGGTATGGAAGAGGTTGGACAACGGTACGGGTTTTGGCATAGAAAACGAGGAAGATTTATGTGGGACAGATTTGGTGCTGTGAGGTATTTTCCTTTGCTGGAAATGTTGTTTTGCTACTGATATGTACTTTCCTGAAGCATAATAATAAGATCTGTCCCTCACGTTGGGTTTCCCCACATTGAGGTTTTCTCTGGCATTTCCCTAAATTTTTGTGAGTTATGGGTTGCTGTCCACTGTGTATTTCCGCTGCATATTTTTCTTAGCAATGTGTATTTCTGCTTATTGAAATTTCTGAATGTGGGTTTTATGCATTTCTGAAATTTATGAAGACAAAATATTAGTTTGTTGTTTTTTTGTCATTAAAAATCTACAAAGTCAATGCAGAGAGGCTTGATAACTGGTTCAGATAGATGGAAGTTTATTGTAGTGTGAAACAAATCAAGGATGAGGAAACTCAAATCAAACTAGCATTGCTTTGGAAGGCACAACACTCATATGGTGGAAAAGAAAGTTGCAAAATGGCACACAACAAGTGGGTAATGTATTTCCATCATGGAAAGTTTTTATTTCTGCACTTAGAAAACAATTTTATCCTTTGGGTTATAAAGAGAAGGATTTAATGGAATGGCAAGGTCTTAAACTAAGAAAGGGACAAACAGTGCAAGAATACATAGATGAATTTCATAAGATGGCATTAATGTTAGACATTCCATTACATACCCAAGAAACTCTTATGAAGTATATAGGAGGTTTACCTGCACACATTCGTAACACGGTATTTATGTTTTAACCTACTAATGTTGATGAGGTTTCTTTTCAATAAACATACATTGAGGCAAGGAAAACAAGATTTGGGGTATCAAGGGAATCGTCTTCAAGAAAAGAGGACAAAAGGAAATAGAATGGCAATAAGGAAAATTCAGTGACAAGAAAGGAAGAGAATCTCTCTTGCAAGCATTGCAAGAAAGAAGGGCTTGATGATGACGATTGCTGGAAATTCCATCCCGAGAAGAGACTGAAGTGGTTCAAAGAGAGGAAAGGGAGGAAAAAAATTGCAACAACATCATGACCAACAGACTTGGGATCAGATTCAGGTGATGAATATAAAATCACAACGGTTGGTTTGACAGGTAAAATTGCTGATGGATTTGATTCTAGAAGTAAATTGTTTCACATAAGGGTCATAATGAGGCATACTAAAGTCAATACATTGATAGGTGGTGGATCTCAATATAGCTTGATTTCAGAGGAGGTGGTTAAAAAATTGGTATTAAACACTCAGATGCATCATAAACCTTACTCACTTAAATGGATAAGAAACAATCATAGATTCACATAACAAAGAAATGCACATCAAAGTTTGCAATTTCATATAAGTTTGTGGATGAGGTAACATGTGATGTGGTGCCACTCAATGAATGTGGAATGGTCTTAGGCATTCCTTATTATATGATCACAAAGCAATCTTCTATAAGGAACATAATCAATATCACTTAATCAAAGAAGGCAAAGAATATGTGGTACATGCTCATCATTTAAAAGCAAATCAATCTCTTCAAACAATGGAACAATTAAGGAAGGAAACTCATGAAATAAACACACCTATAATTGTGCCAAATCAAGTAATTGATCTTAAGAAAAAACATGAGATGATTGTAGAATGAAAGGTCATTCATACTTTGCTTCAAGATAAGCTAATGTCGTGCAAGTACTACAAACATATTAGCTCATTTGCAGTCATATTTATGATGTTATCATTAGTAATGTTGTCAACATGGATGATAATGGATTTAGTAAGATGTGACAGAGTACAAGTGGCTAACAATATGTTGTTAGTTATCATGGCTGTTTTACAATTGATCTTGATGAGACAGGTGCACAAGACAGAGTTTAAAGACCGAGAACACGTGGGGTGGCCTATCCCGCACTTGATGACTGATTAGTATCCTTTTGGAGGACCAAAAAGTCTTAGTGGGGAGGAATGATCCAAAATGGATCCAGGAACCAAAATGGGTCCAGGAAGGCCTAACAATCAAAGTTCTTAGAATCTCTTCAAAATAGACGTGTGCATAGGCCACGTTGTTACGAACCCAACACAACTTGAACAGGCTCAAACAAACACTATTTGTGAAAGATATCACATTATGTTCGTTTTTCCAAACAAACAAAATTTTTGCTGACAATACAGTCTGTACAGTGATGACGTGGAAGCTGACCGTACAATCTGTAAAGTGATGACGTGGAAGCTGACCATATAGGATGTACAGCCATAAAGTGACATGGCATGTGCAATGGCATGCTGATTGGGTAGACAGGTGGTAAAATCATTGCTTGACAAGTGTCATCTAGTGGCTGAATGTAATGGTGCCACATGGCCTAGTCTTGGGCTACCACATGACACCCCTCCATTGGTAGTTGTGGAAAAATATGATGGATTCCATGGGAGTCGAACTCGTGACCTCCAGTCTAGGCAGAATGGTTTGGCAGGGCCGGGATACCAGCCCGCCCACGTAATGTTGCTTACCAATATAACTATTCATAATTATTTGAATTGCGTTTAAGGTTTGGTTCGCGTAGTAAAGGGTTGGGGCTTAGCCCCATACCCTAACGCATACACTACCACACAAAATTTTCACATTTCCACACTATTAAATGGTTGGCGTGGATTTTTATGGAGTGTTATCCCCCGATGCATTGGCATGTGACTACACCATATGAACTCCAATCAACTATTGACATAGACTTGTGGCGATAGGGCCCGGTCGGTCGGGCTAGCTCGCTGACCAAGGTACGTGACCAGGGTGAAAGATGAAGGTCCAAGCTAACAATTTGGGCATGTGGATCTTGGGGGCACGACCATATGGCCAAGCACATGTGACCAGGACCTAGAACCCGAGGGGCCAATGCACTAGCACTATCCCAGGGTGACATGGAGGGCGCACGTGTGACCAGGATATCGAGGATCAGGAGTTGTGACCTATTTTAGCAAAAAGTGGGTTTGAAAACTTTATTATATGATTTTTAGTGATTTTTTAGCCAGTTTTGGGAGATTTTGGCCATTTTTGGAGGATCTGGAGATCTTTTTGAGGCTAAATCTTGGGGGGAAGTTGGGAGTTTGTTGCCAACTTAAATCCTATATAATATAGAGGAACTTGGAATCCTTAGATAGGTTCAAAAGAGGATAAATTTTGAATAATTGTAAAGCCAAAAACATTTTGATGCAGGGAAGCCACTGAGGAGAGAAACTCTACGGGCCATTTCCGGGAACTTAGTTCATTCATTTCCAGTGCCGTCAGTTGTGTTGGGTTCTTGAGATCTAGTAGAACATAGATAGATCAGTTTGTAATCCATTTTTCACTTTTGTGATGTAATGTTTAAGCTTTGAAGAGAAATATGAAATCCTCACCCACTAAGACAAAGGCCCAGAGACGTCGGTGATATTGCCAAACTCCGTTATCAACTTTTTTTGTTATGGTTTGTTGATTCTTGTGCTTATTTACAGATCTGTATATCTTATTATGGATTCCATGTTTCATCATTAATTCTTCCTCTTTCTTCAAATTCCTAAATGGTTAATGAACTCATTTTTTAAAACTCAACCATAGTCATTAAAAGATCTTTTTGTATCAGTTCATATCCTTGAGTTCATGTTGTATGGTGGCATATGCATGAGGGACATTTTTTTGTTATTTGAGATACTTCATTGATGATATGGTACAGGTTGTATTCATGGTTGATGTTATGGTTTATGATTGATGCATGTTGTAGTTTACATTTTGGTACACAGTTGATGCATGGTATGGTACAAACACACAGGTTGGATACAATGACAAGTTGTCATGTTACAAGTTGATGTGATAGTGGTAGTGATAGTGATAGTGGAATTTATTTTGTTAGTGACAATTGGTCTATACTTATATTTCATGCGGATATGAGGGGGCAAGGATAAGTGGCTTTATACACCTTTCGGTTGGAGCCGGAGAACACAGGGGTTATAGCCAGAGAATTTAGGGAATTGTAGCTTCCTCTAGGTTGGATCCTGAGAATAGGGGGGTGGAGCCTCATTTGAGTTGTAGCTAGAGAATCAGGAAGTTGGTGCTTCTAATGAATGTATTCTTTTCATATATAGGAAAATAATTATGTGGTTTTCTCCCATTTGGGTTTCCACGTAACTTCTCGTCTATTGTGTATCTATTGTGATGTGATGTTGTTTATGATTGTACTACTAATGATATATTGAATTCTAATGATAAAATGTTGAAAATTGTTGAAGAATATATTGTGGTTAAAAGTAATAAAATTTCTCATTACTAATTCACCCCCCTCTCAGTAATCCAACAATTGGTTTCAGAGTAGGTCCTTTAAGAAGCAGTCTAACCACTAGAAGGAGATCATGGATTATGCTAAGATTGGGGCACCAAAGTTTGATGGCGAGAACTATGTATTCTAGAGTAGAAGAATGAATACATATATACAAGCATATAGATTTGATGTTTGGCGATCAATAGTAGATGGATACAAAGCACCAACCACTCCATCGATGGATAGAGATGGAAAGAAACTTGAAGAAAATGATTCTAGGGATAGAAACACTATCGAGAAAGGTTTGAATTTATCAATACATACCAATATTATGCACTGTGAATCTGCAAATGAAATGTGGGACAAACTAAAGACTATCTACGAAGGAGATGAAAAATTTAAGGAAGCTAAACTTCATATTTTTAGAGACAAGTTTGAACAATTGAAGATGAATGAAGATGAAAACATATAAAATTAATTTATATGAGTATATGAAATATTAAATAGTATCAAAGGTTTGGGATAAGAGATAAATAAACAATTCATTGTTAAAAAGGCATTAAGATCTCTACCAATGAGATTTGATTCAAACATTTCAGCTCTAGAAGAAAGAGTGGACCTAGCTACAATGACCATGGATGAGTTTCATGGGATACTCATAACTTATGAGATGAGGACATAGAAAGAAAATCCAGTCATGAAGGAAGTAACATTCAAGGCATACAAGAAGACAAAGAAGAAAGATAAAAAAAGTCCAAATTCATATTGTACCTGCAACGATGATTCAAAGGAAGATGAAGAGGTGGAAAAATTTGTAAGAAATATGAAAAGAGGAACCGACAAATACAAAGGTATGATTCCATTAATTGTTTTTAATTGTGATGGTGTTGGTCATTTTTCTAATAAATATCCCTATAAGAATAAGGAAGTTAATAAAGAAGATGACTCTAAAAAGAAAAAGAAAATCCAAAAGGGTAGAAGAAACAATTTTTTTTTTCAAGAAAAGTCTCTACACCAAGGAAGACATTTCATCAGACGAAGACGAAGAAAAAGACATAAAAAATGATACAAAGAGAGTAATTTTTATGGAAGTAGAAGACTCTAATGAAGAAGGATTTGACGAAGAATGTGAATAGGAAGAATCCGATTACAGAGAAGAATTGATGAGTGCCATAAAATCTCTAAAGAGGGAAAAGAAGAAAAACAAGTCACTCCAGGAAAAACTAAAGAAGGAAGAAGAATATCAGAATTCCAACTATAAAGAATTCAAGCAGATGATCATGAATCTAACAATATTGGTAGAAGAAGACAAGAAAAATGAAGAAGAACTCAAAGGACAGTTATATGAAAAGGACAAGATCATTGAGGGTTAGAAGTAGAGATAGACACTCTAAGAAAATATCTTCAGAAGAAGAACATGCAACAAAACAACACCATGATATTGGATAATATCATTAATAATAAAAGACCTTACTATGACACATATAGATTAGGATACAACCAGACTTAGACATAGAAATGTTCAAGCTCCAAAACGACATAGAAATAAGTAGAACCAAGAAACTATGTAGAAGTTGTCAAAGGTCCCTCTAAGAAAGAAGAAGACAGGGAGAGTCAAGAACAATATTATAGGGACACTGCACCACCTAGAAGATTCATAAGTCAATATCAACGGAAACCATCTACAAAGATACCTTAATAAGAATAAGGATTCAAAAGAGCAACACCATTCGAAAGATCTTCCATTCCAAAGTATCAAACTATTTTTCTTGGTTCATGTTATTGATGTAATAATTTTGGGCACAAAGATATAAATTTTAGAGCCAATTCCAAGAAAAAAAGCAACGATGAAGGCTATACAAGAAACAATTATCCAAGAAGATCTCATGAAGCACACAATATGAGCTATAACAATCTTGGATCATTGAGTGATGAGGTAGAATGCTACAAGTGCAACAAATTTGGACATATGGCTAAATATTGCAGGCTCACTATTCCTACAAGGGAACCAAAGAAGAATATCAACAGTCATAAGTAGGAACCACAAAGGCTATGGATAAGAAAGCGGGATCAATTCAACACCAAAGAATGCAACCTTGATATACAAGCTCAACACAAGAAACGTGGATGGTATGTTGACAGTGGATGTTCAAAGCATATGATAGGTGATAAAGACAGGTTTTTGACATTGTAGAAGGTAAGAGATGGATTAGTTCATTTGGGACTGAAAACTCAGTCATGATTATTGGAAAAGGCACAATCAAGCTCAAAAGTAAGGATGCCATGACAGAAAATGTTTTTCTGTTCGAAGACATGAAACAAAATCTGCTAATTGTAAGTAAAATGTGGGATTAAGGACACAAACTTATGTTTGACTCAAATAAGTTCTAGATAAGGAAAGTCGAATCAGGAAAGTTGGTGGCTACAACTATAAGAACTCCAAGAAACATATATGTTATAAATGAAATGGGAAAGGAAAGATGTGGCATAGGAAAGGATGATGAAAGTTGGCTTTGGCACAAAAATGGGCCACATAAATTTTTATAATCTCGTTAAAGTCAGCAAAAGGGAAGCACTAAGAGAAATTCCTGAGATATCAAAGCCAAAAAATGTTGTATTCAAGAATTTCCTACAAGGAAAACAAACCAACATCAAGTTAAAATCAAAGGAGTGTTCCACAACAAAACCTATGGAGATTGTACATACTGATCTATTTGGACCGACAAGAATGAAGGGATTGAAAGGTAAACAATAATTCATGCTATTGGTTGATGACTACACAAGAATGGACGCGATTTGGTTTCTCAAGAAGAAGTCCGAGGCATTTGAAAAATTCAAGACATACAAAGAGATGGTTGAAATTGAAACATAGTTGAAAGTCAAGTGCTTGACATGAGACAATGGAGGATAATTTACATCAAAGGACTTCATGGAATTCTACATCAAGCATGGGATAAAGATGAAATTCTCAGTAGATGGGACGCCTCAGGAAAATGGAGTTGTTGAAAGAAAGAACAAAATAGTACAAGAAATTGCCAGAACCATGTTAATGGATTCCAAGTTGACAGACATCTTTTGAGTACAAGGAGTGCATACAACAATTCACATTCATAACATAGGGATGCTCATAAATAACAAAGAGATGGTTGAAATTGAGACAATGGAGAAGAATTTACATCAAAGGAATTCAAGGAATTCTACACCGAGCATGGGATAAAGAGGAAATTTTCAGTAGCTAGGACACCTCAGGAAAATGGAGTTGTTGAAAGAAAGAACAAAATAGTACAGGAAATGGCCAGAACCATGTTAATGGATTCCAAGTTGACATACATATTTCAGGTACAAGGAGTGCATACAAAATTTCACATTCATAACATAGGGATTCTCCAATGATAAGACTCCATACGAGCTATGGAAATGAAGAACAACAAATGTGAAGCACTTCAAGGTATTTGGAAGCAAATGCTACATCAAAAGAGAAGATGGCAGAATTGGAAAATTTGATTCTCGAGTTGATAAAGGCATATTGGTTGGGTACTCAAGAAAAATGAAAGAATACACATTCTTCAATCTAAGACTCAACAAAATAGTAGAAAGCATCATTGTGATGATATATGAGAAAGATGAATGAAAGGTAAAAGAAAGTATCAAAGATTCAGTGGAACATGATCACAGAGAATATTTGAAAGAAGATGAAGTAGATAAAGAATCATATGAAGAAGAAGAGCAACCAAAAGTAGAGAAAGAACAATAGGATCTTCAAGTACCTGCAAAGACACCTAGCAGATGAGTGTAGAAAAATCATATATTAGAATAGATCATTGGAAATAAAGATGTAGGAGTTGAAACCGGAAGAAGAATATGCTCACCAGAACAACAACACCTAACGCTACTATCTACTATTGAGTCGAGAATTTTTTAAGAAGACAACAAGGATGAAAACTGGATCAAAGCTATGGATGAAGAATCGTAGTAGATAGATAAGAATGACACATGTGAAATGGTTCCAAGGCCAAAGAAAAAGAACGTCATTGGTAGAAAGTGGGTCTTATGAAACAAGTTGAATGAGTATGGACAACTTACCAGGAACAAAGAAAGATTAGTATTCAAATGATACTCTCAAGTTGAAGGTATACGTTTTGAAGAAAATTTTGTCCCAGATTCCAGGATGGAAGCAATTTGATTGATCTTAGCCTATGCTTGTTCAAAGAGAATCAAGGTCTATCATATGGATGTAAAGTCGGCCTTTCTAAATGGAGAATTAGAAGAATAAGTTTACATCAAACAACCTAAAGGGTTCATGTTATTAGAAAAGGAAGATTATGTTTGCAAATTAAAGAAAGTGTTATGTGGACTCAAGTAGGCCCCGAGAGAATGGTATTCAATACTGAACAGATACCTACAACAACAAGGGTTCAAGAAATGAAATAAAGAAAACAATCTCTACATAAAGGTAAATCAAGATAGTATCCTGATAATTGATGTTTATGTTGATGATATTATCTTCGGAAGTGATGATGACAAGATGAGTCAGAATTTTTCCAGAGGCATGTAGAATGAATTCAAGATGTATTTACTTGGAGAGTTGTCTTTCTTTTTCGGTCTCCAAATATTTCAGAGAAACAAAGGTATCTTTATATCTGAGACCAAGTATATTAGAGAAATTTTGAAGAATTTTGGAAGGACATATTGCAAACCAATCGGTACTCCTATGAAGACCAATTGTAAGTTAAGTAAGGATGATGATTCTAAAGATGTAGATCATAGACATTATAGATCAATTATTGACATCTTACTCTATGTAACAACTTCAAGATCAGATGTGATGTAGGTAGTTGGACAGGTTGCAAGGCTTTGAGAAACACCAAAGGAATCACATGTTATGGTAGTAAAGAGGATATTCAGATACCTCAAAAGTATATAAGATTTTAGATTATGGTATCCAAAAGGGAAGGATCTATCTCTTATCACCTACACAAATGCATATTGGGTAGGTTGCATTGATGATAGAAGTACAAGTGGAAAAAAATTCTACTTTGGTGAGTTTCTGGTATCATGGTTAAGAAAGAAACAATCATCAGTATCCTTGTCTACAAAAGAAGAATAATACATTGCAGCAATGACTTGTTGTACTAAGGTTCTTTGGATGAAGAATACCTTACAGGATATACAAGTAAAGTGTGATGATCCCAATTCAATACTTTGTGAAAACACTAGCACCATTAGTATATCCAAGAATCCAATGATGCATTCTAATCCGAAGCACATTCTCATCAAGTATCACTTTATATGGGAACAAGATAAAGAGAACAACATCAAGATAGAGCAAGTCGGGACAAAAGAGAAGATTGTAGATATCTTCACAAAACCGCTTGCAAGGGAAAATTTTGAGTATCTACAATAAAAGCTTGGAGTAGTTTCTTCCCCACAGTGATTCACACGTCATCAAGCTTAACAGGACAAGTGGAGAAAAACAAAAGTATTGAAAAAGTTAAAGTAAAGAACCTTTTGATTTTTTTCATATACATCAAAGAGTTACATGAGGAAACAACATGAAGATAAAGGGAAATAGAGTCACCAAAGGCCTTTAGATATGGGGATCAACCCCAAGAGGAGGATTACACTTTTCCTTTGATGTAAAAGGGGGACAAATAGAGCAAGATATGGAGACAAAGAGAGAGAGGCATGCAGACAAGGGGAGCGATGTTCATAGGGGGGAATAATAATTGTCATGCTTAAGTGTTGCCATCAATTCCAAAGGGGGATATTGTTGATAGTTTGGTTGTCATTGATATAAACCCTTGAAGAAGCCCCGATGATGTGGTTTTGATACTTGAATTTTAATGATGAATTTAGACATGACAGGAAGAGCAAATGTAGGCAAGACACACATAAATGGATAGTACATGTTGTTCCATTTCTAGTGGTATGTGGAATTCCACGTTGTTCCTCACTATTAGGGAGTTATGGCCTTGAGAAGTTTTAAGCCCCAAAGAGTGGTCAAGAAGCCCCTAGTTGGTTACAATCCTTAATGAAAGGGTACATTTGTTGTAACAAGAAAACCCTAGAAGCCCTAAATATATATTGTTGAAGAATATACTATGGTTTGAAGTAATAAAATGTATATATACACCTCAAGAATTCATTCACATATACACTCACACATTCATTCATTGATTATCTATTTTGTGAACAAGTGATCTTTTTGCTAAGGTTGTGATGGTATTTTCTAAGGAAGGTCAAAGGTGAAAGTCTCGGAGTTGCAACAAACACGAGTAACCCTAGTTTCTAAGGTATTTGCAGGTTACAGGCCAGAAGGGTACAAATGTACACAGGTTACAGTAGAGAAAAGTGTGGATATCCATGGGTAGTAGAGGAGAAAGTCGTGGATCTATGAAAATCACATGAAATATTGAGTAAATGTTGGTATCAGGTCATTGAAGTTTGAAGGAAGTATAAATATCTACATCTCATATTTACAGGTCAGCTACAAAGGTATTGGTATGGTTGTACACTTGCTTTGATGGTTACTTTTTTTCATGATATGGTGTATGCTTGAGGCATACTTGGTATGGTTGGTTTGGTATTTGGATATGGTATATATTTCTTTCTTGGATGAGTGAGGAGGACTCATATATCTGGTTCAATACATGACATGGTTTTTATAGTTCATATCCTTGAGTTCATGTTGTATGGTGGCATATGCACGGGGGACATGTATTGGTTCTTTGAGATACTTCATTGATGATATGGTAGTGGTCTATGGTACGTGTTGTATTCATGCTTCAGTTATGGTTTATGATTGATCCAAGTTATAGTTCACATGTTGGTACACAGTTGATGCATGGTATGGTATAGGCACACAAGTTGGATATAGTGACAGGTTGATGTGACAGTGGTAGTGACAGTGGAAATTATTACGGTAGTGATAATTGATCTACACTTATATTTCAGGGCGACAGGATGAGGAAATGATAGGTGGTTGTAGCTACCTTCCAGTTTGAGCCAAAGAACTTAGGGGGTTCTATCATCCTTCTGTTTGGTGCCATAAAATTTAGAGAATTGTATCTTTCTTTAGGTTTCATCCTGAGAATAATATGGGGTTGGCGCCTCCGTCGATTTGTAGCTGGATAATCAAGAATTTGGTGCTTCTTCGTGGTTTTCTCACATTTGTGTTTCCATGTAAATTTTGGTGTACTATGTGTATATTGTGATGTGATATTGTTTATTATTATACTTTTGATGATATATTGAATGCTAATGATAAACTGCCAAATATTGTTGAAGAATATACTATGGTTAGAAGTAATAAAATTGTTCATCACTAATTCTCCCCCCTCTCAGTAATCCAACAATTGGTATAAGAGCATGTCCTTCAAGAAGTAGTCTAACCACTGTAAGAAGATCATGGATTACTCTAATATTGAGGTACCACAGTTTGATGGAGATAACTATGCCTTCAAGACCAGAATAATGAAGACATATATACAAGCACAGGGATTCAATTTTTGGCGATGAGTAGTAGATGGATACAAAGAAACAACCACTCCCCCGATGGATAGAGATGGAGAGAAAATCGAAGAAAATGATTTGAGGGATCGAAATGCTACTGAAAATGGTTTGAATCTATCTATACATACCAATATTATGCACTGTGAATCTGCAAAATAAATGTGGGACAAACTTAAGACTATCTACGAAGGAGATGAAAATTTTTAAGGAAGCTAAACTTCATATTTTTAGAGCCAAGTTTGAACAATTGAAGATGAGTGAAGATGGAAACATAGAAACTTACTTTCTACGAGTCGATGAAATAGTAAACAATATCAAAGGTTTGGGAGAGGATATACATGAACATGTCATTGTTAAAATGGCATTAAAAACTCTACCAATGAGATTTGATTCAAACATTTCATCTCTAGAAGAAAGAGTGGACCTAGCTACAGTGACCATGGATGAGTTGCATGGGATACTCACAGCTTATGATATGAGGACAGAGCAAGACAATCCAATGACAAAGGAAGAAACATTCAAGGCATCCAAGAAGAAAAAAAATAAATGTAAACAAAATCCAAAGTTAGACTGTAGTTGCAACGATGATTCAGAGGAAGATGAAGAGGTGTAAAACTTTGTAAGAAATATGAAAAGAGGAACTGGAAAATACAAATGTATGCTTCCATTAAAATGTTTTGATTGTGATGGTGTTGGTAATTTTAATAATAAATGTCCCTATAAGAATAAGGAAAGTAATAAAGAAGATGGCTCTAAAAAGAAAAAGAAAATCCAAAAGGGTAGAAGAAACAAAAATATTTTTTTAAGAAAAGTATTCACACCAAGGATGATAGTTCATCAGACGAAGACAAAGACAACAAAAATTATATAGAGAGAGTACTTTTTATGGAAGTAGAAGACTCTGAAAAATAAGGCTCCAAAAAAGAATGCGAAGAGGCAAAATCCACTTATAAAGAAGAATTGATGAGTTCCATAGAAGCTCTAAAAAGGGAAAAGAAGAAAAACAAGTCACTCTAGGAAGAACTATAGAATAAAGTCTTGAAATATTGTAACTACAAAGAGTAGTCTATTTATTATTCATTTATTATTCATTATATCAATCCCCTTTTGTGGATTGATCATGTCAGGCATTGTAATTGACCAAATCCCCTTTTGTGGATTGGTCAAACCCTAAACATATTATGAAAATTAATAAGTCGCCCCCTAGGCAATTAAAGTGGTTTCAACTACTTAGAAGACAAGTTGGCCCTGCCCAGTAAAGAGACACCTTTTCAACACCTTCTAGTTTGTATAAATAAAGGAAGCCACCACCTCATTTGTTCACTCACTCAACTCACTCATCTAGTGCACAAGTTTGAAGGAAGTTGGAGTTTCTAGTTGCCGGAAGAAGGAAGAGAGAGAGGCACATTTCTTAGTGGAGGATATTCTCTAGTGTTTGGTTTATCGTCTTGGCATTGTATTGGCTATCTATATTAAGGAATGTTTTGTTGGGTTTTCTCCCCCATGAGGGTTT
>ML784245.1:716080-745137 GCA_009831015.1 Picea engelmannii | reverse complement strand
ATCTGGTACTTGAACATTTAAGTGGGGTAAAAGGAGGTTGCCCCCTCGAAGAGGATTATTATCTGATATTATCTCTTTTTCAAGGCGTTGAGTACTTTTCTTGAGGTTTTTCTATGCTATATTGATGTTTGGTTCTTAACATACAACTAACATATCCTCTAGGAGAAAATTCTTGTATTGATTCCAGATTACCTTGGATGAATGTTTGATCACAACAATAGAAGAGTGTTGATCTCATTTTGTATTGTATTTCTTACTTTTGATCCTTGTTTTAGACAGGTCACAAGTGAAATCTCTAAAGGAGCTATTGCGATGATTGTTCATGCTATTATTTTATTTACTATTATCAAAAGAGTATTATTCTTGCTTGTTTTGCTGACCTTGTTTCAGGTCACAAGTGATAACCTTGAGGAAGCTATAGTGAAGGTTTCAGAAGGAAACATATTATATGAGACATGATGCAGACTATGTACGTAACCATATACATTCATGTACAAAAGAATATGAAGAAGAAGCTATTTTGAAATCCGGAGTATCTCATATGGATATTGATTGTAAGGAGAAGAAGGATACAAAGATGACCAAACATTAGATCAAGAACTCACATTAGACTTGTTCAAAGGATAATGAAGCCACCTTAATAGGAAGCAGAACTCATTTGAATTCTGACTCAAATTTTCATATTTAGACTTGGTATTCAACACCAAGTATACCCTTTAAGAGATGATGAATTCCTTGTAGACTCAAAAGAAATCGAGAGTAAGCCTGATCTCATAAAGGATAAGATGAAGAGAGAACTTCCAGGATTCAAAAATAGATTCCATGAGAAGAATAGATCGTAGCTTTAGAAACTTCTAGGAGATATGAAATCTCCTGGGAAGATCCCCTTGTTTCATTGATAGAGAAGGAAGCCAATTAGAAAGAATAGGATATGGATTCTTCCACGATACTAGAAGAGAAGTCAGTATTGACTTCCAAGATTGATCTAAACATATCAAGCATGTTGCAGTTGTACAAATTGTGATGTGTGTCCAAAGGATTCTCCCGACAAGAGGGAGAAGACTATGACGAGACAATTACTCCAACAATTGAATAAATGGTTCCAATGTTCATGAAGACAACCAGAACAACCATGATTCATATGGAGTATGAGATATAGGGGGAGAAATCCCCATATTTAAAATTGAGTGGCAGTTGGTGCATTAAATTAGTTGGTTCATGGAGACATAAATACAACAAAATATAGAGTAACCTCCATGAAAGAAGAATAACTACCTTCAATATTAGTTATTGAGCCACTCTCAGTTTTAGATGAAGTTTTTATCGTGATAGAATAAGAGGAGTTACTCACATATTTCAATAGCCACAGTGAGGATGAAGCAGTCATTCTCAGCCTCAGACAAGTTGTAGGTGTAGAGTCCCAATTCTAGAAGGAACAATTGCAGAAAGAGGAGAGGACATACTCTCAGGAAATGAGATAGATAGTTCTTTGTAGAGAGCACATAAAGCTAGCACATGATTGTGCAGATTGAGTTGCAACTGAGAAAGTGTACCAGATTAGTACAATTTAATGATAAAATTTTATTTGAAGAATGAAGATAGAAAGAATCATGTTTTCCAGTTGAAGGAAACTTTGTACATGTTGAAGCAAGCTCCTAGAGCTTGGTATGGAAGAATTGACAGTTTCCTGACGAGCTTGGGCTTTAACAAGAGTAAATTTGATTCTAACCTTTATCTCAAGGTTATGAATGATGATTCATTGATGTTACTACTATATGTAGATGATTTATTCTTGACAAGATGAAGAAAAGCTCATCATAGATTACAGAAGAAGCTCACTACAGAGTTTGATGAAAGACCTAATGCTTTATCTCTTAGGTCTTGAAGTTTGGCAGAGCCCATAGAAGATATTCCTTAACCAAGGGAAGAATATAGTAGAAATATTAAAGAGGTTTGATATGTTGGAGTATAAATCCATGAACATACCCATGGAAACAAAGTTGAAGCTCTTGGTAGATACTTCGTCAGAATTGGTTGATGCTACTTTGTACAAACAAACTATTATTGGTTCTTTGATGTATCTGACAAATACCCGACTAGATATATGTTTTGTTGTGAACACACTTGAGATAGGATCTGGTAGAACCCAAACATGTTCACCTTGATGATGCAAAACATGTGATGAGATACCTTAAGGGTACATTGGATTTTGGTCTCTGCTATACTAGAGATCATGACTTTAGATTGTATGGATATACTGATTCAGGCTGAGATGGAAGTGTTTCTGATAGAAAGAGAACTTCAGGATGTTGTTTCAGTCTGGGGTCAACCATGACTTCATGGTAGAGTAGGAAGCAATCCATTATTTCTCCCATCACGACATAAGAAAAATATATTGTAGCATGTTCCACCAGTGGTGAAGCCATATAGCTTCGGATGTTGTTGACATATCTGTTTGATCTGGAGATGGAAGCCACTGTGATCCTATGTGATAACCAAAGTTGTATAAATATGATGTGTTCCATGATGATTTTTAATAAAATAGAGATCTAGTATCACTTCATTCGTGATATGTTATAGAGAGGATCCATAAAGCTCCATTATGTTGACATGGATGAACATGTTGCAGATGTGTTGATCAATCCCATGTCTCGTGTAATGTTTGAGCACTTTCGAGACAATCTTGGTATAGTCTGAAAGGACCTCCCTCAAAAGGGGGAGTGGTTTGGATGATACTATGGTATCCTGATCAATAGTGGTAGCTCCCTTAGGATTTTATATCCTAGGGAATCTTATGATTCTTGGGAAGATCCTTTGGATCTGTCAGAGTACCACGTGGTAGCTCCGTTAGGATTTCATATCCTAGGGAATCTTTTTGATTCCTGGGAAGATCCTTTGGATATTTCAGAGTACCACAAAATGTTGTTGATTCCATCCTTGTGCTGAAGATTTCCAGCTCCGTGTTGATGTTGTTGTGATGCCAGCGTAGTGCTGAAGATTTCGAGCTTCGTGTTGATGTTGTTGATGCCAGTCTCGTGCTAAATATTTTCAGCCTCATGTTGATGTTTTTGATACCAACCTTGTGCTAAATATTTCCAGCTTTGTGCTGATGTTGTTGTGATGCCAGCCTAGTGCTGAAGATTTCCAGCTTCGTGATGATGTTTTTGTGATGTCATCCTAGTGATGAATATTTCCAACCTTGTGTTGATGTTGTTGTGATGCCATCTGCGTGCTGAATATTTCCAGCCTCTTGCTGATGTTGATGAGATGCCAACTTCATGCTGAATATTTCCATCCTAGTGTTGATGTTAGTGATGCTCTAGCCTTCGTGTTGTGATGTTGTTGTTGTTGATGCTCCAACCTTCATTATGTGATGTTGTTGTTGTTGATGATGCTCGAGCCTTTGTGTTATGATATTGTTGTTATTTATGTTGTATCAACCTTGTGTTGTTATTGATGATGCTCGAGCCTTTGTGTTATGATATTGTTGTTATTGATGTTGTATCAACATTGTGTTGTTATTGATGTTGTATCAACATTGTGTTGTTATTGATGATGATGCATTAGTGTTATACTAATCCATGTTGATGAAGATGATGATGATTCCATTCCAACTCCCTATTGTGAATGATGATATTGATGATGAGAAAAAATTATGATGATTTAGAGATATGCCAATGAGTGTTACAGATGTTGTTGATGTTGCTTCCCTCTCTTTCTCTCCTGATGATGTTGTAGAATACCCTTCTTGTTAAGGGGGAGTGTTGAAATATTGTAACTGCAAAGAGTATTTTATTTATTATTCATTTATTATTCATTAGATCAATCCCCTTTTGTGGATTGATCATGTCGGGCATTGTAATTGACCAAATCCCCTTTTGTGGATTGGTCAAACCCTAAACTTATTATGAAAATTGAGAAGTGGGCCCCCAAGAAATTAAAGTAGTTTTAACCACTCAGAAGACAAGTTGGTCCTACTCAGCAAAGAGACACTTTTTAAGCACCTGCCAATTTGTATAAATAAAGGAAGCCATCGCCTCATTTGTTCACTCATTCAGCTCACTCATCTAGTGCATAGGTTTGAAGGAATTTGCAGTTTCCAGTTGTCGGAAGAAGGAAGAGAGAGAGGGGAATTTCTCAGTGGAGGATATTCTCTAGTGTTTGGTTTATTGTATTGGCATTTTCTTGGCTATCTATATTAAGGAATTTTTTGTTGGGTTTTCTCCTCCATGAGGGTTTCCAAGGATAAATGTTGTGTATATTATGATTGTGTTTCTCTCATTGATCCTATCTATGCTATGGTTATCTAGTAAATTGAAAAGAAACCTAATAGTAGCTTAAACCTCAACATAAAGAAGAATCTCAGGATTCCAACTCCAAATAAGTAGAGCAGACGATGACAGAGCTAAAAATCTAGCTATAAGAAGACAAGAAAATTGAAGAAGCACTCAAAGGACAATTAGATGAAAAAGACAATATCATTGAAGGGTTAGAAGCATAGATAGTCATTCTAAGAAAATATATTTAGAAGAATGACATGCAGCAAAACAACACCAGGATATTGGATAATATCATTAACATTCAAATACCTTACTATGACAGATATGGATTAGGATACAACCAGATGTAGAAAAATAAAGTTTCAACCTCCGAAACCACAAAGAAAGAATCAGAACCAAGAAAATATGCATAAGTCGTCAAAGGTCCCTCTAAGAAAGAAGAAGATATGAAGAATCAAGACAAGGATTACAGAGACACTACACCACCTAGAAGATTTAGAAGTCATTATCAGCGGAAACAAGCTATAAAAATACCACAAGAAGAAGAAGAATTTAGAAGAACAACACCATTTAGAATATCTTTCACTCCCAAGTATCAAAAAATATCTCTTGGTTCATGTTATTCATGTAATAATTTTGGGCACAAAGCTATGAATTGTAGAGCCAATACTAAGGATAGAAGCAATGATGAAGGATATACAAGAAATAGTTATCCAAGAAGATCTCATGAAGCACAGAACAAAATATATAACAGATTGGATCATTTAGTGATGAGGTAGAATGCTACAAATGCAACAACTTTGGACATATGGATAAATATTACAGACTCACTATTCCTCCAAGGGAACCAAAATATAATATCAATAGTCATAAGAAGGAACCACAAAGGATATGGATAAGAAATAAGGATTAATTCAACACTGAAGAATGCCACCTTTCTCTACAAGTTCAACACAAGAAACATGGATGGTATGTTGATAGTGGATTCTAAAAGCATATGGCATGTGATAAGGATAGGTTTCTGACATTGAAGAAGGAATGAGATGGATCAGTTTCATTTGGTAATCACAACTCAGCCAAAAATATTGGAAAAGACACAATCAAACTCATAAGTAAGGATGCCACGATAGAAAATATTATACCAGTAGAATACATGAAACACAATTTGCTAAGTGTAATTCAAATGTGTGATTAAGGACACAAAGTTTTGTTTGACTCAAAGAAGTGCAAGATAAGGAAAGAAGAATCATGCAAGTTTGTGGATACAACTGTACGAACTCCAAGAAACATATATGTTCTAAATGAAATTGTAAAGGAAATATGTTTCTTAGGAAAGGATGATGAAAGTTGGATTTGGAACAGAAGAATGGGTCACATAAATTTTGATAATCTCATTAGATTCAAAAAAAGGGAAGAATTAAGAGAAATGCCTGAGATCTCAAAGCCAACAAATATTCTATGCAAGCATTTTCTACAGGGAAAAAAAACCAAGACCAAGTTAAAATCAAAAGAGTATTCCATAACAAAACCACTGGATAATGTACACACTAATCTAGTTGTATCGAAAAGAATGAAGGGATTTAAATGTGGACAATACTTCATGTTATTGGTTGATTACTACACAATAATGACAGTAGTTTTCTTTCTCAAGAAGAAGTCAAAGGCATTTGAAAACTTCAAGACATACAAAGAGATGGTTGAAACTAAGATAGAATTGAAAGTCAAGTGCTTGAGATCAGAAAATGGAGTAGAATTTACATCAAAATACTTCATGGAATTCTGCAGTGAGAATGGGATAAAGAGGAAATTATCAGTAGCTAGGACACCTCAACAAAATGGAGTTGTTGAAAGAAATAATAAAATAATACAGGAAATGGCCAGAACCATGTTAATGGATTCCAGGTTGACATACGTATTTTGGGTACAAGCAATGCATAAAACAATTCACATTCAGAACATAGGGATGCTCATAAATAATAGTGATAAGAATATATACAAGCTATGAAAAGGAATACCAAAAAATGTGAAGCACTTCAAGGTATTCAGAAGAAAATTCTACATCAAAAGAGAAGATGGAAAATTTGGAAAATTTGATTCTCGAGTTGATAAAGGAATACTGGTTGGGTACTCAAGCAAAAGGAAAGCATACAAATGCTCCAATCTAAGACTCAAAAAAATAGTATAAATAATAAATGTGATGATTAATGATACATACGAACTAAAGATAAAATAAAGTAGAAAAGATTCAGTGGAAAGGGATCACGAAGAATATTTAAAAGAAGAAGAAGTAGATGAAGAAGAAGAAAAACTAGAAGAAGAGAAAGAACAACAATATCTTCAAGTACATACAAAGACACCTAGAAGATGAGTGTAGAGAAATCATCCATCAAAATAGATCATTGGAAATAAAGATGCAGGAGTTGAAACCAGAAGAAGAATTCGCTCAGTAGAACAACAACACCTAGTGCTACTATCTACTATTGAGCCGAGCTGTTTTGAAGAAGTCAGGAAGGATGAACATTGGATCAAAGATATAGATGACGAATTATATCAGATAGATAATAATGACACATGGAATTAGTTCCAAGGTCGAATAAAAATAACGTCATTGGTACAAAGTGGGTGTTTAGAAACAAGTTGAACGAGGATGGACAAGTTACCAAGAACAAAGAAAGATTAGTATGAAAAGGATACTCTCAAGTTGAAGGTATATATTTTGAAGAATTTTTTTCCTCAGTGGCCAAGATGGAAACAATAAGATTGATCTTAGCATATGCTTATTCAAAGAGAATCAATGCCTATTAGATGGATGCAAATTCAACCTTTCTAAATGGATAATATGGCTTAAATAAACCATTATATGGGTTCAAGAAGGTCTCGAGAGCGTGGTATTCAATACTAGAAATATACCTATATAAGAAAGGGTTCAATAAAGGAAATGTAGACAACTATCTCTACATAAAGTTAAATCAAGATAGTATCCAGATAATTGAAGTTTATGTTGATGATATTATCTTCGGAAGTGATGATGACATGATGAGTTAGAAATTTTCCAATGACATGTAGAATGAATTTGAGATGTCTTTACTTGGATACTTGTCTTTCTTTTTGGGTCTCGATATATGTCATAGCAACAAAGGTATCTTTATCTCTCAGACCAAGTATATCAGAGAAATGTTGAAGAAGTTTGGAATGACAGATTGCTAACCAGTCAGCACTCCTATGTAGAATAGTTGTAAGTTAAGTAAGGATTATGATTCTAAATATGTATATCAGAGAAAGTACCAATCCATGATTGGAAGCTTACTCTATGTAACATCTTCCAGATCGAATGTGATGTAGGCAGTTGGATAGGTTTCAAGGTTTCAAGAAACACCAAAGGAATCACATGTTATGGCAGTAAAGAGGATATTCAAATACCTCAAAGGTACAAAAGCATTTGGATTATGGTATCCAAAAGGGAGGGATATATCTCTTGTCTCCTACACATATGTAGATTAGACATGTTGCATTGATAATAGAAGAAGTACAAGTGGAGCAACTTTCTACTTGGGTGAGTGTTTGGTATCATGTTTAAGCAAGAAGCAATCATCAGTATCCTTGTCTACAGTAGAAGTAGAATACATTGTAATAACGACTTGTTTTACTCATGTTCTTTGGATGAATAATACCTTAGAAGATATACAAGTAAAGTGTGATGAGCCCATTTCGATACTTTTTGACAACACCAACTCCATCCGTATTTCCAAGAATCTAGTGATGCATTATAAGACGAAGCACATTCCGATCAAGTAACACTTGCTACGGGAATAGGCTAAAGAGAAGAACAACAAGCTAGAGTATGTCAAGACAAAAGAGAAGATTGCAGATATCTTCACCAAACTGCCTGCAAGGGGAATTTTTGAGTATATGTGACAGAAGCTTGGAGTATTTTCTGCCCCAGCTATTCACACAAGATCAAACTTAATAGGACAAGGGGAGAGAAACATAAGTATTGAAAACATTCAAGTAAAGAACCTTTTGAATTCTTTTCATGTACATCAAAGAGTACACAATGAAGCAAGATGAAGAGAAATAGAAGTAGAGACAGCAGAGGCCTGTAGATAGGGGGAGCATCCCCAAGAGGAGGATTACCCTTTTCCATTGATGTCAAAGGGGAAGAAACATAGCAAAGAATGGAGACAAAGAGAGAGAAGTATGAAGACAGGGAAGTGATTTTCACAGGGGGAGAATAAGAATTTTCATGCCTAAGTGTTGTCGTCAATGCCAAAGGGGGAGATTGTTGATATTTTGGTTGTCATTGATGTGAACCCTTGAAGAAGCCTCAACGATGTGGTTTTGGTACCCTAAGTTGAATGAGGAATTTGGACAAGACATGAAGAGTAAATGAAAGAAATACACTCATATGTGGATAGTACTCATTGTGCCATTTATGGTGGTATGTGGAATGTCATGTAGTTCCTCACTGTTAGGGAGTTATGGCCTTGAGAAGTTGTAATCCCAAAAGAGTGGTCAAGAAGCCCCTAGTTGGTTACAAGTCCTTAATTAAAGGGTAAATTTGTTGTAACAAGAAAACCCTAGAATCCCTAAATTAAGGAGAGGAGTTACCTAGCACAAGTATAAATACATCTCAAGGATTCTTTGACATATACACTCACACATTCATTCATTGATTATCTATCTTGTGAACCAATGATCTTTTTTATAAGGTTGTGATGGTATTTTATGAGGAAGGTCGAACGTGAAAGCCTCATATTTGTAGAAAACATGAATAACCCTAGTTTATGAGTTATTTGTGGGTTACAAGTCAGAATGGTGTGGATGTACGCGGGATACAGTAGAGAAAAGTGTGGGTATCTATAGGTAGTAGAGTAAAAAGTCACGTATCTGTGAAAATATCATGAAATATTGAGTAAATGTTGGTACCAGGTCCTTGAAGTTTAAGGACGTCTACAGGCCAACATCTCAGAGTTTTAGGTCAACTACAAAGGTATTGGTATGGTTGTATACTTGTTTTTGATGGTTACTTTTTGTCATGATATGGTGTATGCTTGAGGCATACTTGGTATGGATGGTTTGGTATTTGGATATGGTATATCTTGGTTTCTTGGATAAGTGAGAAGGACTCTTATATCTGGTTCAATATGTTGGAACACATATAATCCTGAACTTTGAGCTTTACATTCTCCACTTCATGAAAATACAATCTTTCCAAAAATAATAATTTAGAAAATAACTTTCGAATTTTAAATCAAATTCATTTCTGGTTAATTAGTAATAAGGCGCATGTGATATCCGTCGTTGATGAAATTTTTTCCATTTTGATCGAATGATCCTAATTTTTCCGAAGTTTTGGAGCCAACTAATGGTTAAAGACGTAAATCACTAAAGGTCACTCCAGAGCTTCGCACTTCGGGCATTTCAATAAGTCTTAATGATAAAATCCTCGAAACCCAAAATTATTCGTTCATCACTTTTCCTAAACCTTTAAAGGACACGAGTTGTGGTATACATGTATCTTTTGAGTCTTCCCTAAGTTGACGCGTGACACCCATTTCTGACATTTTAGTTTGAATATTCATATGATTATAAGTAACACGTGGCACCTCCCTTTTCTCGACACATCATCTAGAATGACGTCATCTGTGACACGTCACTACGGGATATGACCCTTCAGAAATATAACAAAGAACTAATTCATAAATCACCGAAGCACCAAAATGCTGAAGTATTAAAATTTAATTAATTAAGTTGATCATGGTCAAGAGATAATTAATGACTTTGCACTTTGGGGTTTGGATGTTTACCCTTCATCGTATCCTAAAATATTCGAAGTCCAAATCTCTGAAACACTTAAAGTTAAATATGATTAATTAAGACTTAAATCGAATACCGGATAATACATCACTTCGCAGTTCCGGGTTTTAGGTATTTCCTCTCGCGCTACATTTAAAAACTCTGAAGTCCGAATGTCCAAAACACTTGACGTTAACACACCTTTTTAAACAAGATTAATTAAGTTTTTGATAGCGATTATACAAGGATTAACCTTTGCAGATTTGGGATTCGGGAAATTCTCATTCTGTCTCATATAAAACTCCCGAACACAAACTGCCGAATATTAATGGAATTTATGACTAATTAACGGTAATGATTCAAATGTGAATCGCGGATGTCTAGGTAGACATTTTCATTAAGGTTAATAATTTTTTCATCAGTAAAGCTATAAAAAAATCAATGTATCTGATTTGAATAAAGGCACTTGGAATTCAAATTCATTTTCACCTTCCGCAATTAGCAAGATTTCATTAGTTTGAAAAATCTCACAGATTTCCTCTGCAAAAGGTAACCTCACTCAATTTGTTAGAGATCATGGCACTGTGAAAAATGATGAAGAAGCCTGATGCAGCTGGTGAAGGTTCAAATACAAATGCGAACGTTCTATTGGACACTACGCTGCAAGCTATAGTATCTGTTAAATCTTGGACATAGGTGTTTGAGGTTCTGGAACATGAGATTATAAATTGTCCAGAAGATTTCAATGATCAAGTAGATGATACTCATGAAGCTAAACTCAGATATATAGCCCATTCATATCTAGTACACAATATAGCTGCGCGACTGAGACTCATGCCGTATATCTGGGTTTTTGGATGCTTAGTTCCTCCCCATGCCCTTTCTCATTTTTTACTAGACCAGATGGTGTGCAGGGAAGTAGTTTACCAGACAGTAATGGGAGACATCAACAAGGAGCTGAATGGAGCTCAGAAAAAGGTATGTCCGACTTTCCCTATCCACGTTGTAATTTTTTCACTATTAGATTTTGGTCACTCCAAAGTGGAGGTTGTGGCTTTGGAAGATGTCAAATTGGTTGACATCGAATTCAAAAGGCACGATTCACACAAAATTGTGGAGAACCACCTGGCCCAATTCAACATGAAAAGATATGTACATGAAAACTCCCCATATGATGAAATATTCAAGGGGGTTAGGTCTTATGAGGAGGTACAAGATAGATTCCAAACCATGTCCCTAGATCAACATGCTAGTTTCCTCAGTTTCCAAAGACATAGATGAAATAGTTTTCCAAAAATACTACAAGGAGAGTCGATGGCCGCTCCTCCTGCATAAGAATCTATGCCTCCTCATTTTGAACCAAGGTACTCTGGTAAACATAATATTGAGGAAAACCCAAAGAGATCTGAGATTTTTACACAAGAATTAGAATCCTCATTGTCCGGACAGCTAGGCCACCAGGCCCTATCTCATATCAAAACTTACCTAAAGCAAGGATAGGATGCATCTCCTTTGACACTAACCACACCTGTTGCCAATACAGTGGAGCAACAATAGTCTACAGAAATAGGTACTCCTATTACATCATTGACACCTCTGTAGTCTAGCTTCAGAAATCCTAGTTTCAAAATCATTCTTGTAAGTAATCTTACCCGAAGAGATGTCTCCTTCAGATTTCTTCTTTAGAAAGAAAAAGAGGGCCATCGTCAAAAGAGAATAAAAGAAGGATAGAGTAATAACCAAAAGGCAGAGGATGTTGTGTGACGAAAATGATCATGATGATTCATAATTCACGAAAGAAGTTGGAGGTTCATTGGGTGCCTTTTCCACTGCAAATCAATGGTTAGTGGATAATTTGGTAGAGCAACTAAGAAAAAAAAGCCTATTGGTGGGGTAGTTGCAAGATCAGATACTGGCCTTGGAACACACTGTAAAGAATAAGATGAGCCAAGACATTGAGAAAATAATATATCATGACCGACATCAAATCCAAAAGTTTTAGGCTAACCTCGAGGAGCTCCATCGAAATTTACAGGCCAACTAGGGTATAATGACTGAACGTGATGAATTTATAAGACAACTGCAAGATAGATTGAAGGTGACTGAAGGTGTCTCGATAGAAATTCTAGCCTTCCAAATAAAAGCATTGGAAATAAACGAAAAACTGGAAATGACCCGATAGGATTTTTTTATGAAGGTTGATGCCATACAAAAGTGCTATTAGGCAATAGACCTTGCTCTAAAGGATTTCTATATCAAGGAAAGAGAATCTCTCTTAGCTCAAGCTAAGTTTCAATAATCCATCATATTGGCATAGAAAGATAATATCCCTAATTTTCCTCGACTTTCCCCTTCTGAACAAATAATAGGTGATATGGACATGAAGGTGTGGGAAAAAAATTTGGTAGAGAACAAGAGATTATCCAGGGAAGTAAAGGATGCTTTCCAAGAAGAGTTATCATCATTAGACAAGAGATTGATTGATTTTGTGGGAAGTAGTATCACGGAGGCCTTGGGGCAAATCGATATTGAAATGAACCAACAAAAATCTAGAAAAAGCAAAGAGGAAACTCTGGCAACCATTCAGGAAATGAGCCAGATTGACCTTCTTAAAATAAATAAATGGCTAGCGAAACCAAGTTCATAGTTCCAGGCCTTAGCTCAAGAATTGAAAAGAATCCAAGAAAGTCTACGTCAAGTAGAAAGGAAATTATACACTTTTGAGGTGAATGAAACAATTGAGCTGTCAAAGTTGGTGGTGAAATTTTTAGATAGATGCAACCAATGCATTGAGCATGGAAAAGAAAGTACAGTTGTGAGCAGATAAGAAAATGTCATTGCGTTACTGAACATAGCTGGAGTGACAGATTACAAAAAAACTAAATCGATTAAGACATAATGCCGAATTATAAAGAAGACCAGACAATAGATGTGTCCAGCCTAAAGGAATGAGGAAAAGAAACATTTTTCCAGCAGGTGAAGAGACAGAAGAGAATTCCAGCAAAGCTCATCAGATTTATCTTATTTCCGAATTATGCTATTTTAATTAAATATTGTAATAATTCCAACCATTTTGAGTTGTGACAGATTTTGTATAAATACATAGATTTAAGATCTATTTAGGGATGTTTCTTGTCAGATGTAATAGAGAAAACTCTCCTTTTTGAGTATTAATACAAGTGCAAACAAAGATTTCAAATTCTGTTCAGTTTGAATTATGTGTTTCTCCTGTATTTCCACATCTTGAAATTTCCTTATGTAATTCCTTGATAAGTGATTGATTGCAATTTATTATCACAACTAATGTAATCATATTATCTCAATAATTCGTTAAGTAAGAATTTTTTCCTTTGTAATTGGTGTAAGTAATACAAGACTTGCATGCTACTTGAATTACTGCATCTCATATCCAGTTCGAGGGTACACTCTTTGCTTTCTTCTAGTGCAAAAAAGGTGAGATTCATATTCCATTAATGCCTAGATTTGTTTAACAATATTGCAAGTTTCTCCCAAACCATTTGATATCATAATTGTGACTTAGATAACAAAATATGACCTATGTACTATCCTATTATTAATTTCATTTAAGAATTTTTATTATATAACTAAAGGTAGAAAAGGCACTCTTTAAAACATCTTTTTAAACATTCTTGATGCCTGTAATTACTCTTTGAGCCTTAAGTTTAATCTCAGGAACAACACAATATATGACATGGTTGTTATAGTTCACATCCTTGAGTTAATGTTGTATGGTGGCATATGCATGAGGCACATGTATTGGTTCTTTGAGATACTTCATTGATGATATGGTACATGTATATGGTGCTGGTTGTATTCATGGTTGATGATATGGTTTATGATTGATGCATGCTATAGTTCACATGTAGGTACACAGTTGATGCATGGTATGGTACAAGCACATAGGTTGGATACAATGATAGATTGATAGGTTACATGTTGATGTGATAGTGGTAGTGATAATGACAACAACAATAGTAGTGTCAATGATAGTTGGTCTACACTTATATTTCAGGGTGGCATGATGGGGAAGGGATAGTTGGTTGTATCCACCTTCGAGTTGGAGCCAGAGAAATCAGGGGGGTGTATCCTCCTTCTGGTTGGAGCCAAAGAATTTAGGGAGTTTTAGCGTACTTCAAGTTGCATCCTAGGAATAGAGGGTTGGAGCCCCATTCGAGTTGTAGGTAGAGAATCAAGAAGTTGGTGCTTCCAATGAATGTATTATTTTGATATATAAGAAAATCATTTTGTGATTTTCTCCCATTTGGGTTTCCACGTAAATTTTGGTGTACTGTGTATCTATTGTGATGTGATGTTGTTTATGATTATATTGTTGATGATATATTGAATGCTAATGATAAACTATTGAATATTGTTGAAGAATATAATATGGTTAAAAGTAATAAAATTAATCATTACTGATTCACCCCCCCTCTTAGTAATCCAACAAACCATAAGTAGGGATTAATCTATATCTATAAAGAGAACAAATCATGCTAAAATAAATGATAATAAAGATAAATCTACAAAAAACTAAATTAGTACAACTAAAAAGAAATTGAAAATCCTATATACAATCGTATACAAGAGCTAGCATAAGAAAAACAAGAAAGCATGTTTTTGAAGCAAAGATTGAAAGATGAAAATGAAATAAAGTAAATAGATAAAGGCTACGATATATATGCTATAATTTCCATTTTATTGATAAAATAATGTTCATAAAACCAACTTATAATGCCAACAAGTCTTGTAACTAGATTAGCTCCTAGTGAATGGGTTGTTTACAAGACCATGTACCATTCACAAGCAATAATAAATCCAGTTGGAGAAGCCTTAGATGGTGAGAATTTTTTTGAAGGATTATGAATCCAAGTTGTCTAAAAGGAGTTTGAAAAAACATGGTTGATTTAGTCTAGAAAATATGCAATAAAAACATAATCCGTGAAAACAAACAATGTATATACCTTTAGAACATGGTAGAATTAATTTCACCCTAATTATGGATCCATCTAGTAAGCCATCCTACTATCATAGACTATTGTTAGTTCAATTAGAATATAAAAAACATTGACATTAAGTAGAAGAATAACCCATCATACCTACCCTATTTCTCCCCTCCTTGATTAGGTTCTTTGCCTCTTATTTAATAGTAGGTTGATTGGTAGGTGTTGGAAGCAGGCCGAATAAAAAAAAAAGGCTATTTTGGGAAGAAAGGAATGCAAGAGGAAAGCGACAACTGGAAGGAAAAGCAGCATGCACGCATGCAAGGAAGACCTAATGATGCTAGGGTTAGGGTTTTTGTAATACATTATAATGGTTGATGAGCCAAAAAAGTATATATATAGATACATAGGAGGTCTAAGGAGGGGGGTGGAAAAAGGGAGAGTGTGGAAGAGTTATGATTTATGGAGTATCGATAACACTACTGTAATCCGATACCTTTTTGTAAGTTGTTGAGTTGTAGAGGGTCAGGAGGGTAGATCTTGAGGATTAGATCACAGGCTGAGGAGATTGGTGTGATATAGTCTACCTCATAGTAGATCTTGACCCGATTGAGAATGGGTTGTAAATCACGTGACATTGTAGTTTTGGAACTACCATAATAACATAGCTTGAGAGCTAGATCTTTGTGGACGTATCCCAGTAGGGGGTGAACCACGGTAAAACCTATTTTATGTGATTGAATGTCTGTATCTCTCTTACTATCTACAAATAGATGTTAGAATGATGTATATATGAATTAATATATCTAACTACATTACATGCATGAATGATAATGATAGTCCATTACTTTAATTGTTAGATAGAATTCAAAAAGCACAAGTCCCAGATCCCCATTCAATCCTGGATTGCAAACACTTGAGTATTGCAGTCACCCATCAAGACTATCTTAGTTGAGGCTACATAGTGCACTCTGTGTACTGCGTTGCCTTTTGGTTTACCAAGAGGGACGATAGTTTTAGAGGCTTTGTTGGAACCTCAATAGAATTGAACCTCGGTCAATCATGTTAAATGTATAGCTCAGTTAAATAACCAACAAATGCTTTCGTTTCTAGTTGGAACATCATAGGATTGAGTGGATGTGATTTTTTGAAGATTTGTTAGAAGAATGTAAGATCTGCCGAAGGTGGGTCAAAAGACTATCGAATCGGATGACAAGAAGGTGAGAGAATGCGCTACTAGAAGGGGATGTTGAGACCGTGGAATCCCACAAAAGTAGAGATCGAAAGATGGTTGAATACAAAGGAGCTAGAATTTGCGCAGAAAGATAACAAAAACCCTAGTGTAACACCATGCAAGTATCTTGAGACATATGTGTTTACTGATCTGCATGAAGTATTTTTCTGTGATTTTCCACACTTATTGTAGGAGTGGATATTGAGGATGAAGTATAACCACGCAACAAATCAGATCTGATAGTTAGAGTGGACCTCCGTTCCGATCGCGCAATTACAGTAGGTGAATAACAAATTCACCCACGCAGTAGATTTTTGGCTCGACAGTATTGTAGCAGGATTTTTAATAGAATTTGCAGTAGATACTGCAAAGTCGTACAACAAAACAGAGAAATATTTTCTACACGGACCTCGAGGATGGTATATTAGATCACTGTATACTTCTATTAATATATTTCTCTATAAAAAATGTGTAATGACAACAGAGTCCGACAACTAAGCTTCCCTGTGTGCATGGGGGAAGCGGGGAAGCACTGACAGAAAAAGGAGAAATGGAAGGAGAAAGGGATAAAGGAAGGAAGGAAGGAGTAAGACCTGGACCCAATCATGATGGACAATGACCAGATCAAGTGGATCACGGTGACAGCTGGAAAGATGCGTAGTGTAGTACCCTACCAATACAAGGTGAACACAAAGAAGAGAGTCATAGTCATGCAGGAAGGCTTGGAAAAATATGAATAGGAGGTAGAGGATACCCAAGCTGTGGAGTATATTGAGGAAATACTGCACGCGACACATGAGAGGAAGACAAGAGGTCCAAGAGCGAGAAGGGAAGGCATCAATCCTATCCATATTAATGTCAGTGTGGAACCCATAAACCCATGTGCAACTAACACACCAAAACGAACACCACCATTTAGACAACCAAATTTCGGAAGAAGGGAGAAAACAAGAAGTAAATATACACAAGGAACAACAACTAATAGAACTAGTTTAGGAAGCACTAGTGAAGTATCTACACCACACAAAGGTATTAGTTCAACATTCAGGATGGCAGGACACAATCCCACCATCAGGTTACCATAATTCAAAGGGGAAGCGTCAGAGGACCCAGAGAGGCACCTGTTTATCTGTGAAAAGATCTGGGAAGAAAAGTAAATCATACACAAGGACACTAAACTTGCACAGCTAGATATCACACTAATGGATCGCACACTGGATTGGTATATGAATTTAGCCACAAAAAATCCACCAGGGACAACTAGAATGATTGTGGATATCAAGAATTTGCTAATAAATGAGTTTCAGAATCCAATTTCAGAGGACCAATGCATGAAGGAGATGATAGAAATTAGATAGAAACCAGGAGAATCTGTATGGGAGATTGACTAGAGATTCAAGTGACTAAAAGGAAATTTGAAATACCTCATGACAAATATGCAACATATACATCAATTCATCAATTCACTACTACCACACTTGAAATATACACTATGACAACAAAAGTTTAAGACATAGGTAGAGGCTTTGGAGGAAGAACTGCAACTAGAAGAAAACCAATATGAGAAGACCGATCCAGCCATCGAAAAGTTGAAGGAGGATCTAAAGAAATTAACATTCCAGCTAAACCAGAAAAAAATTAATGACAATCGAGAATTCGTTTGGTGTACCACATGCAGGACGAAAGGACACCATAAGAATGAATTTCCAACATCCACACAGTACATGGAAATAGGAATGCCAAATAGGAGGACTATGGTGTGAAATATGTAAGAAACAAGGCCACAATCCATATCATTTCCCAATGATGTATAAATACCAGACAGTCCCAAAGAGTTCATATTGCACCTTTTTCAAGTCAGTAGGCCATGATGAAAAATATTGTAGAACCATGGAGTTTATGAGAGAGAGGACATCAAATGCATATAAGGTGCAAGAAGAAATGATGACAGGGCAAGATGCACCTCAATTTAATTAGTCACCACTGCAGTATAATAATGCTCAACAACAGTATAACAACGCGCAACCGCAATATAACACTATGCAACCGTAGTACAACCCTGCGTAGTATAATCAGGTACCTCAATACAATACACCGTGGGGAGATCGTGTTGGGTACAGAGGAGGAGGAAAAGGAAGAGGAGGATTTGGACAAGGAAGAGGTCCAGTAGTGTGTCACAACTATAAACAACCAGGACACTATGCAAGAGAATGTCCACTTCCACCAGTGACTTGTATGTATTGTCGCGCATCAGATCATGACACAAAAGAATGTCCTACGTTATTAGGGAAGATCTAGGAAAAGAGGATTCAGAACAACCCAAATGTTCAATGGATTTCAAAAGAAGCGAGGGATGAAGGAAGAAACATCAACATAGTTATGCATGGAGGAGATAAAACATGAAATGACCCAGTACGACAAGAACCAACACAAAACCAATGGGTGAAGAAGAATGTCGAACCAAGGAAGTAGTTTGATGCGTAGATCTAGAAGGAGATATTTAAGCAATTAAGACAAGAAATTATGAATCCTAACATTGCGTCAAATTCAACCACTTAGCATATCAAGGAATTAATAGAATACAAGATGCCTCCATGGTTGTATCATACCAAATAAATTCAGCCCATGGGACAAGTAAGTACAATCAAAGGCTTTTTGCAATCATGTGTAAAACTACTAAATGATCCATCCTCTGTCAAAATAGTACAAAATATGCTAGAAATATGTAGCGTAGAGACAAAAGGAAATCTTGAACAAAAAACAGTCAATCACCTACATACAAGGAGAAGAACGAGTAGGGAGTTCAGGATAAACGCCAACATTGGAGATTTCAACATGGGAGATATCATAATGGATCTAGGATTTGATGTCAATGTATTACCCAAGAAGACATGGCAATGTATGGGAGAGCCCACATTAGGAGACTCACCCGTTCAACTGAAATTAACAAATCAACACATAGTTCTACCAATTGGGTGACTAAAAGGAGTAACAATAGACCTGGATGGAGTGCACACTAAAGTTGACTTAGAAGTAATAGAGATAGTGGATGACACAACACCTTACCCAACATTTCTCGACTTGGATTAGGAATTTGGTAACCAGGCCATAATCAACTTAAAAACATGAAATATGACATTTGAGTCAGGATAATACAAGGTCATTGCACCATTAGACCCATCAGAAGGGGAAAGGTTCGTAGATCCCACCTGCTTGGAATTGGAGGAAATTAGTTAGTTGTACAAAAAAATTGTGTGAGATGAGGATTACGTAAACCCAACTATATATGGGATACTTAGTTGGTAGAGCATCACCTCATGTGCGACAAAATCATATACGGGCTTAGAAAACTGGCAAGAGGGGCTGCACGAAGTCTCCACGGGAATATGCACAAGAATAGATTGCGTCGTAATATGGGTAGGTATGAACATAAGGGAACTACAAATTTTCCATGGGGTAAACAATATAGAATCATTCTTGAAACTTTATGAAGATGATGTGTTAGAAAATCAGAGGCTCTTAGCACTCAATATATCACTTAAGGCTACACCTACAAGATGGTGGGGCACACACAAAGAAACAATCAAGGACTGGTACCAATGTAAGCGATTACTGTGCATAAGGTTTGGCGTAGTATAGAGAAGCAACCAACAACAAAAGTATGATGGACAAGAGGCACTAGCAGAACACTTGGAGAAGTGTAGAGCACTATGGAAAATGACACCCCTAGAAGAATGGCCTCATCATTTCATACACACATTAGAGGGAATCCCAACAAACTTGTATATGGACCAGGAAATGTGCAGTGGAACTATGAGCTAGACAATACTACAAAAAAACTTTACAGTCACTTTCTAATTTGAACATGAGAACCCCAACATAGACACAACACTTAAGAAAATAAGAGGGGTGATATTCATTAAGGAACCAGAAGTTGAACTGATAACAGAAGAACAACAATGAAATAGACAAACAATGAAAGAACTACTATCATGCTACCATATGCAGGAAGAAGTACCAAATGAAGATGATCCACATGACATTCAGATTGAGGAAGTTGAAGGTGAAATAGAAGTGGAAGGTCCACCTATAAAATGAGAAGTAATTATTGCGCCAATAAAGGTGAAGAAAGTCAACATTGGGATAGTTGAGAATCCCAAAATGGCTAGCATTTGTTACTACTGGGATGAGAAAATAGTGGAAAGAATAACAGATTTACTGCATGAGTACAACGACTTGTTCCCCATAAGGTTCACATAAATGAAGGGCATAGCAAGAGAGCTAGGTGAAATGAAGATACCACTCAGAGTTGAGGCAAGACTGATCAGATAGTGACCATACAAACTAAATCCAATATATAAGAAAAAAATGAAAGCTGAGATCGATAGGATGATGGAAGCTGGAATCATACAACCTGTGGAAGAATATGAATGGATAAGCCCGATGGTAGTTCAGGAGAAAAAACAAGGTAGGATAAGAATATGCGTCGACTTGAGGAAGCTGAATGATGCATGCCTACATGACCCGTTCCCTACACCTTTCACAGATGAAGTGTTGGAGAATGTAGGAGGACATGAATTTTATTCATTCACCGATGGATTTTCAAGATACCATCATATCAAGATAGCACCCAAAGAAAGATACACGACCACTTTTTCTATAGAATGGGGATCCTACCAATACATGGTCATGTTGTTTGGACTAAAGAATGCACCAACAATATTTTCCAGAGTAGTCATAGCTACTTTTAAAGAATTTATCTACCAGTTTCTAGAGGTATACTTGGATGATTGGACAGTCTATAGTCTATTGAAAGACCATGTAGAGGTCTTGTGATTGATGTTAGAAATATGCAGGCAGTGCCAGATATCGTTAAACATCAATAATTGCATCTTCGGAACACCTTTTGGGATGCTATTGGGCCACATAATATGCAAGCAAGGTTTACTAGTATATCCTGCCAAGATTGCAATAATCATTAACATGCCACCGCCGAAAATAGATAGTCTGTCAACTAAGAGTGACATTGGGATGCACATGATACTACGGAAAATTTATAAAGGGGTATGCACAGATCACCACGCCAATGGAGAAAATGATAAGGAAAGATACAAAGTTTCGGTGGAATGAGGATTGTCAACACGGTCTAGATGCACTGAAAGAAAATATGGTAACAACACCAATACTAGTATTCACAGACTGGGAGAAGACATTCCACGTACATGTAGATGCATCAACCATAACACTTGGAGCTATTTTGGCACAACAAGGATAAAGGGAATTGGATCATCCTATAGCATTTGCTAGTAGAAAATTGTCGAAATCGGAGTAGAACTACAAAACTACAGAGAGGGAAGGGCTCGCTATGGTCTACACGCTTCAGAAGTTTAGACATTACTTATTGGGGAAACATTTTAAGATGTTCACAGATCGTTCAATGCTTAAATACCTAGTGAACAAACCAATGTTGGGGGGGAGAATTTGCAGATGGCTACTGTAGTTTCAAGAATTTGATTTTGAGGTAATAGTCAAACTAGGGAAGTTGAACATAGGACCAGATCACCTGTCAAAGATCATGAATAGAGAGGAACCTACAAATTTAGAAGATAAATTTCCAAACACACTGTTATTTTCAATCCAGATCGTCGATGAATACTTCGCAGACATTATCCAGTACTTGAGTACAGGGACTGCACCACATGGATATAACATTGCATAGAAGAAAAATCTAGTAGTTGGGGATGCAGACTATCAGTTGATTGCAGGACACTTATACAAAATGGGCGTAGGTAACATCTTGAGAAGATGTGTGCTAGAACATGAAATACCAAAGATTTTAGAAGAATCCCATGAGGGAATAGAAAGAGTACATTACACAAGTAAAATATACCATGAAAAAGGTATTGCACGCAGGACTATGGTGGCCGACCATTCACAGAGACTCAAAAGAGTACTTCCATAAATGCGATGTATGTCATAGGGTTTCTAAACTGAATAGAAGGGATGAGATGCCCCTATGACCACAGGTAACTTTGCAAGTATTCGACAAATGGGAAATATATTTTGTGGGACCAATTAACCCACCCACCAAGAGGATAGGAGAAAGGCACATTGTCACGGAGACAAAATACCTGACAATATGGGCGGAAGCAACACCAATCAAAGATTGCAGTGTAGAGACAACACCACACTTCTTGTTTGAGAAAGTGATCACTATATTTGGTTTCCCAAGGATTTTGATTAGTGACCAAGCAACTCACTTCATTAACAATACTATTAAGTCTATGACTGAGGAATTTGAAGTCCATCATCAAAAGAGTACACCATACCATCCACAAGCAAATGGAATAGTAGAATCCTTTAACAAAATCCTTGAAAATGCATTGACGAAGATCTGTAACATTAATAGGAATGATTGGGACTTAAAAATTCCAACAGTATTGTGGGCATACATGACCACATGAAAGAAGTTGACAGGACAAGCAACATTTAAATTGGTATATGGAAAATAAGCAGTGGTACCATTAGAATTTTTGGTACCCAGTCTTCATGTAGCAACAATTACGAATATGACAGAATGAGGCACAATGCAGGATAGGTCGAATAAACTAATGATCATGGAGGAAGATAGGATTGTAGAAAGGTTCCACCAATACATTCAAAAAGAAAAGTACAAATATTGACATGGAAGACATATCAAGAGGAAAAATTTCAAGGAAGGAGACTTGGTGTTGATGTATGACATTAAATCCCTTCAACCCCCAGGAAAACTTAGAATGCATTGGTTAGGACCATATGAAGTAAAAAATGTTACAAATGGGGGAATTGTACATTTGAAGGATGTAGGAGGCACAAAACTCAGAGGTATGATCAATGGGAGTTGACTGAAGTTGTACAAGGACAATCGACCACCCACAACTTCAAAGTCATCGTGCAATAGAAAAAAATAAAATAACAATATATAACAACAAAGGTACAGTGTGTTGAAATTAGAAGGAGAACACACACTAGATAATGATATCCCAATGGAGACAAGGCAAACGGTCACTACAAAGAGGAAATAAGCGGGAACGACGGATACAACAAAAGAAATGCAAATTGACTGCGACTATCAGAATTGAATTCCAGAAATGACTGACGGGACGCCACATTAATCACGCCAACTGACAATGGAAAGGGAAATCAATGGAAAGTACATGAGAACCGATGGTTCAATTAAAGAACAACCACGGTAACATCCCTGACAAGATTCAAACAATGTTGATACAAAGCAAGCATGCGGGAGCGGAAAGGTTATTATGTAATCAGGAAAGGCACATAGCGATAGCACATACAAAGTAGAGAGTGAAAGTTGCAGAGACCATTAAGCTCTTCGAACGACATCTTTAAAACCATGGCACCACCCAAATAGGGAGAACCAAGCCAGACTACCAGACAACATCGAAGAAACACTAGAGCACCATCATAGCCACAAGAAAGTGAACAACAACTGTCTCAGCCTCCAGAAGTCATCAATGTGGATGAAATATCATCGCCTGATACAACACATGTAAGCCCCAGGGACAGGGCCGATAGGATGAGGAAGGAGGTAACCAAGCACACCTCGAAAACCTTCCAGAAGCCTCGAGAGTCAATGGGATGACTCCAAACTAGGAAGAAATGGTTGCACCGGAAATATCATAAAAAACCACGTGATAACAGCCACAGGAGGGAGCAGGGGAAGATGTCACCGACCGACCAGAGGAGTATGCTAAAGGACAAACAATGGAGGCTGAAACCTCGATCCATCCACCACAAATAAAGGACAAGAACACGGTACCTAGGTCACCATGCAGGCAACCCACTATAGCCATTGTCTTGCGCGTATTCTTGAAGGGGTACATGTACCAACAAATTTGTTAGGCCATGTCGATAAATTGAGGTTCTCAGACCATGATGTGACAGACACGGAGAATTTCCCAAAGTTCACCAAGCGAGTATACCTACAAACTGTTAGGACCTTATAATATACCTTTTTTCTCATACTTTTTGCTATCATTACATCCTTTTCCCACTCATATTTAAGCCTACATTATCACCCTAATCTATTTTTCCAAAGGTATATAACATTTCTTCTCTTTTCTATATGTTTAATTTGTTTTACATGTAATTTTACATTACTTTCATACTTAGCCATTAATCAGAAATATATAGTTGCTAAAACAGTTTGAAGACTACAATTAATATATTGTTGCTTTTTGAAGACCATGTTGCTGAAATAGTTAAACAGTACGCAAATCCCGTTGCTGAAACAGTCCATGATTTGCGATGCTAAAACAGTATTTCACATATAGCAGTAACAAGAAAAGATAATTAAAGGATCCGTTACACTGGCCACAACAGTTGTACCTCAAAGCCAACACCATTACAACCACTGTAACAAAATTTTGCTACGGAAGATCAGAATATCCCATTCCAACATAGAAGATTAGATCAGACTAAGAATAGAATTTGTATGTGCACATGTAATCTTATACTTAATTGTATTAAGAGGATTATCCTCTTTAAATAGAGGGGAAATCAACATTAGAGGGGGATTACGAAAGGCTTAGCTAGAAGGGAATTACAGAGAAGGAGCGTGTTCACTTTTGATATTGTAACTTGTTACATTGGACAGATGAATAAAAGATCATTTTGAGCATTTCTTCTTAGTTCCCTTTCATTCCCGGGGAATCTTGTGAGAAGGAGAGGGCCCACCTTCCTCACAAGATTCACCATTAGTTTATGTAGTGTGTTAATTATTGTTTTTATTCATGCCTTGTTAAAACTTTGTTTTGCTGAAACTCTGTTTCAACTGATTGTTGCATCATTTTCATACAATTCATTCCTAGGTAATTGTTGATCATTTTGATTGGTAATTTTGTTTGCAGAATGAGTTTATGAAAGTGTGATAGTCAGAGACAGGTGTTGAAGATTCCTACTTTGGGGAATAGGGTCCTATTCTCTGTTACAGAATAGTTAGTCTTCTCTTTTGCAGTTTGCTGAAAGATTCCTTTTTCCTAGGTTGTTGTTTCTTAATGTAATCCAGGATTCTTCTGATAATTATTTTTTGACTCTTGAATTCTGCAATAGAAAGATTGCTTTTACTGTAATTCAAAGTAGAACTTCAGTCTGTTCAAAGCGAGGTGTGATTAGTGTAACTTTTACTACAACTTTGGATTTCTTTTGAGATTGAGCATATACAGTGTGTGCTTGCCTTTGAAATAAACAAACTTCCCTAGGTTGACAATTTATGTAACACTTGATTGTTTTAATTAATAAACAATTATAGTGACCAACATTTTGGTTCCGTTGCCAGGGAAGGCAATTATAGATTTCAAAAGCATTTATGTTTTTCGTTATGATGTACAGATTGCATGAGAGGATGCGAAGACCCCAAGGAAACTAACCCTACAAGTGGTAGGGGTAGAGGAAGGGGAGGAAGAAATAATTTTATCGACGATATTATATCAAAATCTGAATCTTTTGTTCCTCAGTGACCAATCTCTCGAAAACCAAAACCTCAACCTTCCTTTCAAGCGGACTTTGAAACGGAGACAGTTGAGAAACCAACAGAAAACATTGAGGATCGAGCAAGTGTAGTAGAGGAACAAACAGAAGAAACCATGGATGGGTATAACGAAGAACTGCACCATGAAGAATAGGTAGGCCGTGAAGGAGAGGTAAACGATGAAAACTATTTTTCTACCTTAGGATTTCCTATTGGTGATCTTCCTAGAGGAGTAGCTCCTATGAAGAATATTCCACTTTTAGCTTTACCTAACTTTCATGGTTTATCTTCTAAAGATCCTGATGAATTCCTTTTTGCGTTTGACATATTATGCAGAAGTTATGATTACATTACCAATGCTAAAAAATTAAATCTATTTCCAGCAACATTAAAGGGAAATGCATTAAGATGGTTCATGAGTCTTGGTGGTCATGTAATCACAACATGGGATCATATGAAACATAAATTTCTGCACAAATATCAAGACTATTGCTGAGCAAGAGAAAAAAGAGAGGAACTATTCAAGATGATACAGAAAGAGGATGAAAATATGGAGGACTTTGTGGAAAGGCTACAGTATAATCTACAAAGATCCAATCACCTAGATGTAAGTAAAGATATTCTTAAAACAATATTATTAAAAGGAGTAAGGGACGACTATCTAGATATGCTAAATATGCTTGGTAAAGGGGACATATCTAAAGAATCATATGATGAAGTTGTTAACTTCTGTAAAAGATGTTCAAGAGGAGCTGCAAGGAATAGATCAAACAACAGGGATACCACATTTTCAAGAGTTCAAAAATCAGCCAGTGGAGGAGCAACAAGAGCCGAAATAGGTAATTTACTTGAAGATTTTAAAACTGAAATGTTAAGCTCTTTTGCTTCACAAATTGACACCTTGCAGATTAAGAAGAAACAAGCCAAAGAAGAAGTGACTATGTCCATATTTTGTTCCAAATGCATAGAAAAGCACCCACTAAGGGAATGCCCATTAGACAAAATGCCAATTTGCACCCTTTGTGATAAGGATCGTGAAACTCAACAATGCCCTTCTTTACCAGGAATCAAAGCAGTATTACAACCAACCGATGAAAAAGCTGAAGTTGTCTATCTGTTGACACAGAGAAGGCAATGGGAACTGCGGGGACAAGGTATGAATCCTAATATGCCATTTACATATTCTAATCATTGGAATAATTATCCTTCTTTTAGTTAAGCAAATTACCCTCCCTTTAACCAAATGCAATACCCACCCTTCAATCAAATGAATTACCCACCCATGCAACAAACAAACCCTCCCTTTGTAGACCCAACAATGTGGACTCCTTGGCTTCCAAAAAAACAATCTTACTTTAACCAATGGAATCCAAATTGGAGAGGTCAACAACCCCCGTTTCCAAATCAATTTCCTCAATTTCAATCACAATTTCAGAAACCACTCCCTTTAGCATCAGGTGCTCCACCGAATAATCAAATGATGTGGCCCCAACTACCTGTACAACCTAACCCTAACCCCAATAATAAGGCTATGCAGTGTATTGATATTCAAAACTAGCCTATACTTTTTGTTTTCCCTGCACAATGCAATGATATTCATTTACGATCTGGGAAAATAGTAGAACCTATCATTGATGATGTTACCTCTTATGATTTTGATAAAGAAGAAATAAAAAATCACGATTCACCTGAAGAGGTACAACCATCCTTTAATATTATTGCTGAAACAACAAAACCACCATTCCTTGAGCATTCAGCTTTGACTAAAACTCATGAGCCACCTGATTTCAATCTTCTAGGGGAATTACAAAATCTCTATGTCAAAATTATACTATTATAAGCACTAAGAGATGTACCAATTTATGCCAGAACTATGCGAGACATTTTTGTTAAGAAACCCAGTAGAAAAACTAAAGATCCCCTCATAGTTCATGTCATGGGTGATTTTTCTTCACTAATGTCGGGTAAAGCCCCTCCAGTTAAATTTGGTGATCCCGACCATCCTAATGTAACAGTGCAAATTGGAAAAACAATAATTTCTCGAGTTTTGGTAGACTTAGGAGCTGCTATCAATATTATGACTCTTGAAACTTCACAACTGTTACAACTGAAGAATGGAATCAGAGATACCCCAACCATTCTAGAATTAGATGACTGTTCTACAATCAAACCAGAAGGAGTTATTGAAGACCTAATCATCTCAATTGAGTCCGGGAATTATCTAGCTGACTTTGTGGTATTACAGCCTAAAACAAAGTTGGGGGGTCATCCTCTAATTTTGGGTAGGCCTTGGCTGGCCATAGCAGATGCCTTTATCAGCTGCAGATCTGGTTCAATGACAATTTCAAATGGATATGAGACCAAACAGCTTACTCTTTACCCTCACGCCACACCCTTGATTAATAATGACAATTCCTTATGGGTGGACTATGATGATCAAACTACTCAACCTATCTTGACTATCGGACAAGATCTAAGCCTTAAAGATGCCACTGAGGATGAAGTAATTAATAATTTTATTTGTGAACCCTCCTTTGTGACTCTAGAAACACATAAGAAACTAGATTCACTTTTGGAGTCAGATACCCAGGAAAAGCCTAATTTTGAAGACCTACCTCAAACATCAGCTACCATCTCTTCTAAAAGTATACCAATAGAAATTGAACCTGGCAAAATACTGAATATAAACCCCAACTTGACAGTTGTTGAAACACAACAATTAATGAAGTTACTTCTTGAACATAAGGAAGCATTCGCATGGGACTATACAGATATGAAGGGAATCTCTCCTAAATTATGTACTCATCGTATCTATATCAAGGAAGATTATCGACCGATCTATCAACCTCAACGAATAATGAACCCTAATTTAAGGGAAATTGTTAAAGAGGAACTTCAAAAATTGCTTAATGCAAGGTTTATATATCCTATATCTGACAGTGAATGGGTTTCGTCGTTGGTAATAGTTCCTAAGAAAAATGCGAAATGGAGAGTGTGTGTAGATTATAGAGCCTTAAATAAAGCCACTCAAAAAGATCACTTCCTATTACCATTCATTGATCAGGTGTTAGATAGTTTGTAAGGGGAGAAATTCTTCTCTTTCTTATATGGTTACAGTGGGTATAACCAGATCAAAATTGCACCCCAAGACCAAGATAAGACCACTTTTACTAGCCCCTGGGGAACTTTTGCTAATAGAGTCCTCCCATTTGGACTATGTAATGCACCAACAACCTTTCAAAGAGTAGTTATAGGAA